>CATQJD010000001.1:218255-510755 GCA_958298945.1 Atherix ibis | reverse complement strand
ATACATATATACATATATAAGCTGCCGCACGATCCAAGACCAAAAAAGCGCCAAGTTCGGTCGAATGTGAAAGTTTTCTTCGATTACAGGGGTGCGGTGCATCATGAGTTCTTGCCACGGGGTAGAACGGTCAATAAGGAATATTACCTGCAAATTATGCTCAAGTTGCGCGAAGCAATCCGCCAGAAACGCCCGGATTTGTGGAAGAACAAAAATCGGCTTTTGCACCACGATAACGCCCCTTCTCACGTATCGTTGCCTGTGCGCGAATTTTTGGCCAAAAACAACACACTAATAATGTCGCAGCCACTGTAGTCCCCAGATCTGGCCCCCTGTGGCTTTTTCTAGTTCCCGAAACTGAAGAGCCAAATGAAAGGACGACGCTACGCTACGATTGAGGAGATAAAGACGGCATCGAAGGAGGAGCTGAATAAGATCACAAAAAATGATTTTTTGAAGTGCTCCGAGGATTGGAAAAACGTTGGCACAAGTGTATAATATCTGGTGGTGATTACTTTTAAGGGGACAAAACAGATATTCATGAATAAATAAATAATTTTTGAAAAACAAAATTCGCGATACTTTTTGAACAGACCTTGTATATATGTATAGATATGGACATATGTATATATGTATATATATGTATGTGTATATATACAGTGTCGGACATAACTAAAGCACGGAGGTTGTTTTGCTTGCATTTCATTTTCTCTTCTTCTATTAAATTGATATTTTTTATTGAATGTGTACACATTTTGTGTTTTTTTTTATAGAAAAACGTCATTTATTATAAATAAAAAAAAAAAAAAAAATATTTATTAACAACAACAAAATATAACAAGATTATTAACAACGTATAAAAAATAGACTGCGACAAAACTAAAGCACCATGTGTGAAAAAAAGCAATATAGGACCACCAGTCACAAGATCCTTAATATTTAATGGGGTAGCCTTTATTTTTGATTACCGATGCACACCTTCTGGGCATCGAACCAATTAAATTAGCAATAATTGTAGTGGGCATATTTTCCCATGCTATTTTTAACTGATCAAAAAGAGTGTCCTTCTTTCCTGAAAAAGGACACTCTAGATCCCGTTTAATCCTTCGGTCTACAAGTTCCCATAGATTTTCTATGGGATTGAGATCTGGTGACGGAACTATTGCTAAAAAATATGGCATTTGTCATTCCGTTATATCACGGTGGATAACCCGTTATCGGTCGGCTGGTTCGGTGAAAACAATTCATAACGGTGGGAGGCCAAGGAAATCTTCAAAACGGCAGGACAATGGCATAATTAGGATGTTGAAAATTAATCCATTTTTATCAGCGAGACAAATTCAAGAAAATTTAGACTTAAATTTATCTGTCCGGTCAATCCAAAGGCGTGCTGTAGACAATGGATTGTGTGCATACCAAATTGCCAAAAAGCCCTTTATTAGTGCCAAAAATAGGAAGGCGAGGCTTCAATTTGCGACGGAACATATTGACTGGCCCATTTCAAAATGGAGAACAGTTTTATTTTCTGACGAATCCAAATTTAATTTGAAGGGATCGGACGGAAATCAACGAGTGCGGAGGCCAAAAGGACAGCGACTCAATCCAAAGTTTTTGAAAGGCACAGTAAAACATGGTGGCGGAAACATTATGGTTTGGGGATGTTTTTCCGGGCAAGGAGTTGGTCCGATTCATAGAGTCAATGGAATAATGGACCGATACGGCTACAAAAACATACTAGAAAATGTTATGCTGCCTTATGCTGATGATGAAATGCCTATAAAGTGGAGATTTCAACATGACAACGATCCAAAGCATACCGCAAAAGTCGTTAAAACATGGATTCAGGAGAAAAAAATTGATGTTTTAAAGTGGCCAGCACAGTCACCAGATCTCAATCCCATAGAAAATCTATGGGAACTTGTAGACCGAAGGATTAAACGGGATCTAGAGTGTCCTTCTTCAGGAAAGAAGGACACTCTTTTTGATCAGTTAAAAATAGCATGGGAAAATATGCCCACTACAATTATTGCTAATTTAATTGGTTCGATGCCCAGAAGGTGTGCATCGGTAATCAAAAATAAAGGCTACCCCATTAAATATTAAGGATCTTGTGACTGGTGGTCCTATATTGCTTTTTTTCACACATGGTGCTTTAGTTTTGTCGCAGTCTATTTTTTATACGTTGTTAATAATCTTGTTATATTTTGTTGTTGTTAATAAATATTTTTTTATTTTTTTTTATTTATAATAAATGACGTTTTTCTATAAAAAAAACACAAAATGTGTACACATTCAATAAAAAATATCAATTTAATAGAAGAAGAGAAAATGAAATGCAAGCAAAACAACCTCCGTGCTTTAGTTATGTCCGACACTGTATGTATATATGTATATACATATATGCATATATAGACACATATACATATATATACATTTATACATATATACATATATTTACACATATACATATTGTATATATATATATTTATACATATATACATATATATATACCATATACATATGTTATAACACCAACCGAACCGTCAATGTTGCAACAACAATCAGCAACGGAAAATGTTACCCAAACGAAGATCCAATAACTACCTCCAGCAGATATTGTGAAACCGATTAAACGATATCGATATAATTCAAACTCTTGGGATAATTTGGGATCCAAAAGCTGACTATTTTAATTTCAATTTTTATTACAATCATAAAATCAAGTTATTCAAAAAGAAGTGTTCAGTACTATCAGATTTAGCACGGTTGTTCAATTTACTTGCCTTAGTTAATCCCAGAGTCGTAACATCGACATCGAAGCTGTTTATTTATGGCTTTTGAAACTATCGTAGGATGAAACATTGCCACAATGCCTACGTGATAAATGGATCATATTTAAAGAAAGTCTAGTTAAAGTAAGATTCATTCACCTTTCCCGCTTCGTAATATCGAAAAATAATAAAATCACAAAAATATATGTTTGCTTTCGGTGCTTGTATCTATATTCGGACTATAAACAGTAATAATGGAACATAAGTTCACCTGGTTGCAGAACAGTCAGGAGTTGCACCTATGTGTAGTTAAAGAACTTATTATAGCTAAATAAAAGAAAAAGTTATCCATAAGTATATAACATCGATTCAAAAGCGGACCAAGTGGCGAATACAATCATCGGATGTCGCTCTTGGAAAATTGGTATTCATTCAGAATAATATTCCACTCTAAAAATAGCTTTTGGGCAGAATTATGAAAGCTGTTGCAGGAAGAGTTTGAGCAGCAGATGTCAAAAATATGTGGTGCTTTGCCAAGATCGATCCATAAGCTAGCAGTGTTACCAGTTGATTCAGAACTGTGATGAACGGCATTCATTTTTAGTTATTACGTGCGTCGTAAGCGAACACAATCGTATGAAATTATGAACGGCATTCATTTTCAGTTATTACGTGCGTCGTAAGCGAACACAATCGTATGAAATTAAACGAATTATGCCGAAAACTGTTCAATTTTCATTTCGAAAAAAAAAAACCGATTTTATAAGGGATACCGTTCAAATTTGTTCATACAAAAACGAAAAAAGGCCTCATACATACTCCTAAATTAATCAGAGTAAATGTGAAAGTGGCCTTCGACAGATTCGTGTCAGATGAATTTTTATGTAATTTAGAAAAAAATAATAATGTTTTCCCATTCAATTTTTTAAATTATATAAATCAATTGTACATTCTACCCATTGGCATTCAATATAAAATGAAGCAAATTCAAGATTATAAAAACAATGTAACATTAAATTTATATGTTAATACTAGAGGGCTTCGCCCCCTGCTCGCTTCGCTCACCAACCCCCACCCCTCCTCTCCGGGGGGCCCTATGTCTACTTTTTTTCCCGCTTCATAACATACAATCCTAACATCAATTTTTGCTTTTTGGCCTTTTTTTCATCTTTAGTCGCATGGTAATATTCGCGAGCAGCTTTTCTCTTTTCAGGTTTGTTTTCGTTATAATTTTTCATTACATTTTTAATCTCCCTTTCTCGATTTTCTGCATAAACACGCTTCCTCGCAGCATTCTTTTGAATACGCTTACGATCTTTCATCTCCTCTTTACTCAAATTTAACTTTTTTCTACCCATGTCTATAACATCCTTACATATATAAATGACTACAAAAAAAATGACTTAAAAAAATCACACATATTGAAACAACAAAAATTCATACATACATCATAATAAACGACTACAAAAAAAAACTTTTTTATATAATAGAGGGATTACTAAATTTAATGTAAAGAAATATTTTATTGTAAATTTTATTTCTTTTTCCACAAGTAAATATTAATAATATTAAATATTCATAATTAGTAAAATATGTTCAATTTATTAATATTACAAAATAAGATAAAATTTATATCTCTACCGGTTCAAACCAGTGCCAAACGGCCGTCATTTAATTTAATTTTTAATTCATGTCATATTTCCCTTAGTACTTAGCGATTTAAGGTCATCAAACTGTTTTTTAAGGTCAGGTGCAGTTAACACAGTCGCTTTCTTAACCTCAAACATCTTTGAAATTATTAATTTTATATTTATATATATTGATTTGATCACGCAAACGCTGCATTAAGTGCGTACAATAATCGCCGTTGATTGCTTTTCCTGACGCCATGACATTGTCAGCAGTAAGAACTATCTTCCTCTTCTTTGGAGCTGATTCTTCCCTTTCAGTCCATTGTTTTGACGGTTTCTTCAACTCAGGTATGAAGTTATAGGCCCATATTTCATCAATACTTGATTACATCCTGACGACGCTATTTATGTTCCATTGTGAGCAAACCCCGGCACCCATCTTGCGCACACCTTTCTCATGTCGGAATTTCCAAAAAAATATGCGATATACGTCACTTTTTGAAGTGCCTAGAGTGTCGCTAGCTCGTGCACTCTCATTCGACGATTATCCAATACCATTTTGTGGATTTTCTTCACCATTTTTATCGTGGTGAACTCATTTAGGCGACAACTGCGATGTTCGCCTATACAGCGCGTACCGCCTCGTTTAAACTTTGCCACCCAAAATTCTATTGTTGGTAAACGAAGAAGCAGACGTCCCTAGAGTAGAGTCTGGGTCGGTTTTGTTATTGATTGGACTGAGACCTTTCAAATGAAAGTATTGTATCAAATAACAATGAGCAATTTCTTCTATGTTTACAAATTCACTGAGAGCGTTCACTATTCATGGCTGTTCAAAATTAACATTGAATATTGAACAAATTCTATTGTTGGTAAACGAAGAAGCAGACGTCCCTAGAGTAAAGTCTGGGTCGGTTTTGTTATTGATTGGACTGAGACCTTTCAAATGAAAGTATTGTATCAAATAACAATGAGCAATTTCTTCTATGTTTACAAATTCACTGAGAGCGTTCACTATTCATGGCTGTTCAAAATTAACATTGAATATTGAACGACAAATACATGAAATAAGGTCCGATTTATTACAACAAGGTGGTCAAAAATTGGAACTATTGTTTTCAGTTCTGTAAAGAGAGCAGAGACGCTCATTTGAATGATGTTATTTTTAAAACTTATCATAATTGCATCGATTAACTTATAAATCAAATAATCAATTTTGGTCTGCAATATTTCTTTTTCGTTTTATTTGGAGAAAACACCACTCTTATTAAAAAACCCTATAGATATACAAATAGGTATATTTTTTACAATGGGCGCATAAGAACAATATTTTATTTGTATTTTCACAAAAGTACATGAAACTCAAAGACCTACAAGAACAAACACAAATGTACATGAAATACAATGATTACAAAATAGATGAAAATAAAAATGAAATATGTTTAAAGAAAATAACGGTATTTCATTTGACAAGTGCATAAATAAAAATAAATTAAAAGGCATTTAATGTTTGTAATTAAACATTTTTTAAATTAAATTTATTAATAAATGATTTAAATATTATTTTCTTATTTTTTTGAAATGATTTAAATATTGTTTTCTAAATACGAGAGAAAAGGAAAATAAATTTTCAATTACATTAAAAAAATAAAATAGTAAATAAAAGTATATTTTTTATGACGGAAAAGTATTATGACAGACTATACCTATCGTGAATATTTTAAAAGATTTAAAGGTCGCGCTTCCATTGCCTTTTGAGACATAGTTGAGTATTTGTTAGGGGAAAGTCAATGATAGTTCCTTAACAAGAGGATTATAATGGTGATTGAGACGAGAATTGAATGTTTTGTAACGGATTAAGTCCAGTTCACGTACAAAATGAACATTCTGTTCACGAATGATCACAAATTTACGCATATAATATGACGCAATGATCATTTTACGTAGGATTCTAGATAGTGATTGTATTATGGGAGAATTGGAATGCTTCATCAAACCCCATAGTTTAAATCTGTGCGTACATTGTATCGGAGTTGCAATATTGTATGCAGGTTTCATGTTAATCGTTTGGCAAAATTGAGTCCTAGGTAACGTACATTTGGTAGAATAATACTGTCGTTTAAGGTTATGGAAGGAGATAGTCTTTGGCAAAGAGTGTAGGTAGCATGTACGCATTTTTATTCATTCATTTCCATTTTTTTGGAATGACAGTGTCATCAGCATATGTTCCTACTCGATTTTTATTGTTGGTTGGACTTTCATGAATGTAATTGTTGTATAATATAGGACCAAGGAACACCCGATCGAATAGACGATATCTCAGAATGTTCGACATTCTCAACCACCTGAGTATATCGCTAAGAAAGATAGGATTTGGTTGTTCATATTGTTTAATGGCTGTTCAAATTGCCTTATCTTATATATTAATACGCAAACCCAAAAGTTTGTGGTACCTTTTTGAGTGTGTTGTTGTTCACGTATTGGAAAAAAAAATATCATTGTATAGGTAACCGTTTGGAGAAGTGCAGACTATAATTTTTTTTTTATACGTGAACATAAAGCAGGTAAATTTGATTTTTACCTATACAATGATTTTTTTTTTCCCAATACGTGAACAACAACTACAACAACAAAATACACATACACGGGCCCAATACAAACTTATTCGGTATGCACGAGCATACGTATCAGCCAATAAATCGGATGACTGTGAAATGTAATAAAATAACACAACTGAACAAAAAACAACACAATTGTACATGAAAACACGAATACTTACAGTCGACATTTTTCTAAGAAAAAGAAATGCATATAACTTTTTCCTAAACGTCTGTTTATGTTCTCAAACAACAGCTGATTATGAGCATGCCTTTGCCTAAGAGTAGCTAGATGTGAAAGAAACACTGATTTATGAGTGTGCGCAAGCGACTCATAATACAACAGCGTGTTAATTCCTTGAACCAATGAGCGTGCGTCGCTGCGCTTGGGATATTTTTGGGAAAGCGAACAACACAGTTCAGACAAGATATCTCATTGGTTGGAGAAATTTGTCATTGGTGTGTTTGGCTATGTGTGTATGTCACGGCAACGTGCATTATTCAAAATACATAGAGTGATCAGCGCATACAGCTTAGTAGGTGAACTGACAAGGTACATATATAGAATAACATGGTAAGATATTCCGCGTTCAAATTTTGAAATCTACTGCGCAGCTACGTCACTCAGGAAGTAGAATATGTTGTGTGTACGAGCGAGCGTATTTGAAATAAGTGTGTTCGCTATCTTTTTAAAAAAATTAAACGAAATATATTGTAAAATGATTAAATAAAAATAAATTATGTAAGCATGTGCATATGAAATCATTTATTTTATAGTTTTATTAATTTTTCTTTTTTTTGCATTAGCATTTTCAACCATCTCCGCATTTAATATTCTGATTTTAAAAATATCTTACATCTAAAAAATAATTTTTTTATTTTTGTTTCTAGCTCTATATTTTCAGCAAGTTGCAATAAATTTTTAATATAGTCACGGCCAGTTTTTAATGTATTCATGTTGTAGTTTTTAAATATCGTTTCAAGATTGATTAAATTTTCCATAAAATGCAATTTGGGTTTGCGTAGCCTGCCTTCCGTTACTGTATCCGTCCATGTCAAGCTTATTATTGGGTCAATTTCACAATATGTCTCAAGCATGTTTGGAATTTTAAATCTTAATCTGTGAATAATGTAGCCAGCGAGATGCTCCAAACCATCATATTCTAGGTAATCTAAATCATACATTCCTGCACTTACATTCAAATCTATTTCTGCGGCATTAATGGTGGTCTCTTTGGTAAGATCTTTTAGAAGATTTGAAGTCAGGCACACGTAACCTGAAGACAACTCTTCTGAAGCATCTTCATTTAAATCATCGAACCCAACATCGAACATTTCATCTACCAAATCGTCGTCTTTATCGAATTCACTGCCGTCGAACATTTCTGAATCCACATACTCCTCTATAAATTCGGGTGAACTAAATTTGAAATTATTGATTTTAATTAAAATTTACAGGTCTGCTGTGTTTGTAATGGATTCCGTTAAACTGTCCGTACTAGTGATTTTGTCGACACACGGTCTGATGATGGTTTCTGTATTTTCTTCATTCTCTACAACTTCAATAGGATCAGGCTGAACCAGATTTTCAGAGGCTGATTTTCTAAATAAAAATATTATTTATTTCAGAAATATGCGTATAGATGACTAAAGGTGTACACCGCTTTATTTCAAGCAAAATACTTACAGCATATTATTCACAATCTGAGGGTTTTTTTTTCTATCCTGTCTTTTCTGACGAACAGTATCCTTCACTTCATACTTTACACTTCCAATTGGCAGATTTTCGGTTGGAATTGCATCTAATTTTAATTTTCTACAGCTTCTAGGTGAGTAATTTAATAATTCGTGCTGCAGGTTTCGCAAATAGTGTTCAGGTTTGAAATGTTTTGAACAAACGTAAGCATTATTGATATTCACTTTATCACTTCTCTTGCACTTTTGTAGCCATAGTCTTGCACACAATTTGTCTTTAGGAAATTTAAAAAATTTTACACTGTTCCTAACACATTCGTCTTGATTTCTTTTCTGCCGTTTGTCGTTGCTGCTGTTGCATTGAAGCATTGCACAGATTGCCATCTTAACTTTATAATAAACCACTTGCTTTTTGCTTTATTTAATATATAAACGAAATGTTAACACAATCAACTTTAAATAAACACGCTACTTCAGTTAATAAGTTTGTTTTGTTTATACCCGGTTAAAGAATTGTACTTCCTGAACTACGTCATTTGACAGAAAATTGCGAGAGGGAGATGGAATGATACATGCGCAATATCTTACCATATTAATTTATATACCTAGGTGAACTGAGTGAATTTTTTTGCATTGTATGCGAGTGGAATTTTTTCGAATACAATGGAAGCTAACAGAGTGAACAAAATATACAACATCAAGTACGTCATTTTTTTTTTTGTATGCTTGTCAAATGACACTGTGGAATTTTTTCAAACCTCATTAGCATAATAGCATTCAAGTTTGTTTGTTGCAAATCAATGTTGATGCATTTTATTTTTTTTATTAAATGTAGAAAACATCATAGTTTCGATCAACGCAGATTGACATCGCGAGAGTACAGACAACAAACGTTTCGTTACGTATTGAAATTCGGAGAGTTTCTTCTGATTTCATTTTTTGAACGAAAATAGTAAAAAGCCGTTCGAATATTTTTATTCCATCAATGTTAATGCTTTGTATTTTTTTAATATATATAGTTTCGAAGAAACAAATACAAATCATTTTCATGCCACGGCGTCGAACGCTTTCGGGCGGGTAGAAAGGCAAAAAAAACAGGGAGGGTCAAGTTTTTCGTAGAACTACTAATGTAACAGATACAAGTGTTGGAAATTTAATTCAGAATGATGATCATGGTGTTAGTGATTCAATTGATTTATTGAAAAATTCGTTTAAATGTGCATTGCAAGTGGTTCTAATTAATTTTGAAAGTTTTGATATTGGTTTGTTGAATTTACAATGCAGATACTGTAAGGCAATGCATTTTAAATCAGAAATCACGATGCGCGATAGAACAGCGTTTACCATGAGTTGTCATAAGGGAAAAGTAAATTTGCCGGCATTCACATAAAATGACAAATTTAATTCACTTTATCCTGGGCTCACATCGAATGATGCAAAAATAAAAAATAAATAAAAAAATTATTTCAATTATATACGGAACTATAATTCAGCATTTGCGATGGTTAGTTCTGAAGCGAATATTTCTGAGACGATTTCTCAATTATAGTTTTATGAAGTAGATACTGCAGTGAATTTTAGAATGCGACAAAAATCAAATAGCTCATGCGATATAATTTTGATGAGAGAACTTTCTCTTGAATTAGAAAGAGTTAATAAATTTATTCGTTCTTTTAGCACAATGAAAGATCACTGGGAAAGTATAGATAATGCGGATAAAGAAATATGTATGGTCATTACAGTGAATCGAGAAACAGATTTACGTAGGTATAACGATACAACACAGACTGATGTATGTAACTGTTATATTAACGACTGTTGATGGGGAGCAACCTTTCGAAAGAAACATGATAGCTTTTTCAATTACCCAGTTCGAGCAGAGGGCTGACAATTACCCAGTTCGAGCAGAGGGCGAACAGCATGAAAGTGACCAAAAGATACACAGCCTATTGTACAGCTTTAAAGGAAAGGGTGCGAATTTACGCGAATTCATTTGCAATTTTTTCAAAAAATATAAATTCTTAGAAAAAATATTCTAAACATTTATAATATATTACAGGTGCATACGCTGCCAAGTACGGTGAACACGCTAAATGCGTGGACATAATAAATCTGTTCGCTGATGGAAGAATCATTGCGCAAGGCAGATCAGGGAACATGATTGGCAAAGATTGGGAAGAACAAGAAAAATTTCAAAAATATTTACGGGGAAAAAAAAATTAACAATCTATTTCATGTTTAATGTGCTACAATAAATTACTAATCACATTTGAATTACAGAAAAAAAAAGTCAAATTAATAAATAAAATAAAAAAATAAAAAATTATTGTTAGTTCATTATTAACAATCGCTGAAGAAATGTGTTGTCGAATTTCGACCACTGGCTACTCTAGTTTGTAATAATTCACTGGATATATTGAATAAATTGTTCACTGTTGCAGTTAGTTATTTCATTGTTTTAGTTCAAATTGAAGTCGGTTGAGTTCTTGTTTTTCACTTGGCATTCTCGTCCGTTTCCATTTAGCTCTTGTTCTGCGTTTTTCACTGATAAGCGTCCGTATTTTTAGTTGCATATTATATTATTTCGTTAGTCATTTATATGTAGTTATGTTGTGGACTGGATCGTTCACGACATAATTATCGAAAAACATAATTCTACTTTTGGGTGTATTAGTTTGGAAGGAATGGATTTACGAGTAGGAAAGAAGATGTGTTCAAAATCTCATATCTAGAAAAGTAGGTACACATATATATATGTATTTTGTTTGTACTGGAGTTGTTATAAAATAATCTAAAATATCAGAAAGTTTTGAGGTGGATGAAGGAAGGCCAATAAGTAGGCGAGGAAGGAACTTTTACTTGTAGTGGAGTACAGAAAAGCATGTCATGAAGCATCCTTTCTCGAGGATTTAACACACGCCAAGTCCATTGAGGGTGTTTTGCATTGAAAAAGCAACAAAAAATCTTTCAAGTGTCTAAGAAAATGAACAAAAATCTTGGGAAGATAAGGTGGATTGATAGAACAATTCAGATTTATAACGGTATATTAGATAAATTCGGTGGTAGTTTTTGAATGAAAATGATGTGCTAGAGAATTTCTAATAAGGATGGCAATTCTACTGTGTTGTCTTGTCAGAGTGGTCAGTCCTATAAACTCTATAGTCTGGTATATATAAGTAAGACCTTGTTGTGAAATGTTTTTCAGTAATAAGTGCACACGTTTGCTATGTAGCGGTACAGCCAATATTTTATGGTGTGAATCCACTCCGTTAGCGTTTGAAAGGAGGATGGAGAAGGATTTATCAGTTAGCAACTAAGATTGAAAGTGAATGAAGAGATAACTGTTGGTAGGGCAGTAAGTGATGGTGCAAGCAGTATTGCTAGTTTGTAGACTATTTAATTTGTTACTGTGGAGGGTAGTGTTAAGTTTACCAATGTGGATTATGGGGGAGAGATAAATATATTGTTACTCTTTTTCTGCTGTTGCTTTTGGGGTTGGTACTATTGCTGTTGTGCATTTCTTGTAATTGGCGGGGTCATTACCATTGCTATGAACACACTTGATCTGGATTTCCCTGCTTGTTGTGCATTATGCAGTCAAATGATTTCCAGCGCACTTCTCGCATTTACGTAAGTCCATACATCTTAGAGTTATCCTACTCTCCACACCTATGTCATTGGATAACGTCTCTTACCGAGTAAAGCCCCTCACCCTTTATTTTCGTATAAACTCTCTAAGTTTTCGGTGAATATGGTTTCACCGCTCCACCCAGACTCAGGTTGAGCATTAAGCCAATTAAGTCTTTGTCAGTGATTTTTATGTGCAATTAAAAGTTGGACTCTATAAAAGAGCCAATAATGATGGCCGCGGTACATTATTTGCTCTTTTATAAAGCCAAGTAATAATGTTTAATAATACATATCAATAATAAACGCTATAATATATATATTGTATTTGATTACTTAATGTTGGCCTATAAAATTTGAATTGGACTGTCCAGTAGTGTGCCAAAACTGGAGTATTTATACAGATTCTTAATGCATAATGATATTCACTCTACGTAATGAATGAATGTAAGTAGGCAGAAGTGCATACGAATGGCAAGTGTTTTTGAGGAATTCACATTCATTAAATTGTGGGAACCTCAATTGTCTCACGAATGATATGTGCTTGAAGTGCACAAATTCATACGTTGTACTGAGATTTATCATTTAACAAAAATGATATTGCGGAACTCTGTTAGTATAGTTTTATGTTAATCGCTTTTCACTCCATACCAGAAACCCTTAGTCTCACTTAAGTCAGACTGAAGAAATTCCCGCTTTGAGTGGAAGTTATTACCTGAGAGGGGGGGTAACAACCTCATTGAACTGGTGGTGACAGCACCAATAGATGACCATCGCGAAAGTTTCGCATGCGGAAGGCGGTGGAATACCGGTGCGGTAGACTGGATCCTACTGGGCGGAGGTTATGACTGAAATCTGCGAGTTAGTGAGATTTCAGTCGATGCGATTGGAGGAAAAGTTGGACTGAGGAGATGCATGTTAGACAGTATGTGGATAAGATTGAGAGTAAATACGTATGTGGTGTGTTTTTTGACTTCAAGAGTGCGTTCAACTGCCTGCGATGGGATCGCATTACTGAGAGACTGGAGGAGGTTTCATGTGAAGAAACTTATTCAAGGTAATTCATATTTTTAGTGTATGCATTGTAATAACTCATTCATAATGTTCAACATGTTTGCTTACGTCCATGACAGCAAATTAATAGGTTGGTATCAGCCAAAAATTATTAGTAAACATGTATGTTGATTTTCACTTAAGTAAACATAAATGCGAGAATTGGTCACAAAGGATATCTATATCAAAAATATTTTTGTTGTTGGCAGCCTATTTCAATGATATAAAAAAAGTAAGAAGACACCTACTTTTTTTTACAGTGAAAGGAAGAGACCCACTAATGACTTGGAAAAATACTATTTTCTTATTAATTTATTGGACAGGGGTGTAGTGGTGTACAAGTATGATGACTACCTTGTATGACGTTTGTTGCTTCGGCTGATACGTTTGAAAATCGTGATTATTTTGTCGACGTAGTCCACGATAGTTCCAATACATATTCGCTATTTGGCCATAGAGTACAAGGCTTTTACTATTGCCAATGCGTTTCGCAATACCCACACCCTGTTTCAAGGGAACGCTGGCTTCGTGGTGGTCTTTTTCTCTTCTTCTCTTCCTTGTCGTTCTCTGCACTTGCAATAGAAGATCGCTTTACTGTACGAAGTCGTCCAACTGGTGCACTAAATCCACTTACTTCACGTAAGGATGCGTAGCAGTAGCACTTCGCCTTGCTGACATACGTGTAATAATTTTTGATACAATATGGAACTTATTGTTTGTATTATAAATTTGTCTATTTCACTTTCACACACTTTAATGTCATCAATAGAGAATTTATATTCGAATATTAAAGCGAATTTGAAAATAGAGCTATAGCACATTTACGTTTGAACCGTTCGGCAATCACTTTTATAAATAAAAGGTGCACGGATAACAGAATGTGAACCACTGTTTGCATTGATAGAGCAATGGTACGTAAAAATTCATTTAGACAGAAATTCGAAATAATATGTAGAAATATCCGCAATAACTATAACAAAGCGATTAAAAGAGTTTTTAAATTTGATAAGCTTGGACCAGACTATCCAAATTTGAAAAGCTTGGACCAGATATAAAAATTTTTGTTGGAAGAAAATGAAAAGAAGATCAATCAATTATGTTCGTGGCAATGTTAAAGTAGGAGAACATTTTTGAGGTCGATCCAACATTAAGATATATGGAGAACTTATATGGAATCGAACGCATTTGAATTAATGCCCATGAACTGGATATTTATAAATGATAATGATCAAAATATACAGCGATTGAAATTGGCTTGAACCCGAAAATATATGCGCCGTGCCTTCGTCTTAATTCTATAGCACATTTATTCAAAAAAATGGAAAATATTAAAAATATTATTGTTTAGCATTAATGTCAACATATATTGGAGTCGAAGGTAGGAAGCTGTAACTGATAATAAATACTTGTATTGAAATAAAAGCAGGTATAATATATATGTAATAAGCTTGAGTTTTAAATTATTTTTTTTTTTTGTCTACAGAAACATTTGTACTATTAATGTGTCCAGTGTAACTTTGAACTCAAATGAAATAGCCGACATTTTCTATCTTAAATACATTTCATTTTTATTTTCTTACTTTTTAAAAAAAATACAACACAATGTATATTATAATTAAATTTAATATAATCATTGTATTTCAGTTATATATGTTTGTAAGAAAAATTAGAAAAATTAATTTAATTGTATTATATATAAAAAGCATATCTAAGGGACTTAACTTGCTTTTAGAAAAATATTATGGCAAGAATTTGTTAAATCTCAATGTTTGTGGAAGAAAATATCATTAAAATATAAAGAAAATTACATTTAATATCTCTTATACAAAAATTTGTGTAATATGTAGTATTTATACATAACAAATTTCTGTATATGAATCTTGCCATATAGCATAAGTGCATTTACAATATTGTTCAATTTAACATGTCAATACCAAATATATTGATTAGCACCTGATTTATTTTTAGAGGACAAGCAAATACATAGTGTTTCAAAAAAGTGGCCTTGTTAATTACAGACATGGAGGTAGTTATTATATTAGAATACAAAACAAAATTAAGAAAAGTAAAGTAATTTGATAAATGGAACTGTGAAGTATAAAATAATATATACGATCACATAGGCGCCAGTGAACTGTAATCATAACAAACATAAGATAAAATACAGTAACTTAAAAATCTAAATAATCATTATTTTATTTGTTTAAATAGATAAATTTTTTCAATATATCATGAGTTTGATGACTATTGTTCAATTAAAGATGATTATTGTACTGTAATTATTGTTCTAAATAGCGAATGATAAGAGATAAGAGGTACGTATAAAGTTAGCATTGAGAAAAAATTCAAGTAAATTGCAATTGCAAGTGAAAATTGAGAAAATATTCAAGTAAATTGCAATTGAAACGGAAATTAGAGCAATAATAAATTAACTGTATAACAAATGTAGTATGCTAACAGATATTTTATAAATAAAGAGAAAATGTGAAATTTTTAACATAATGAATAATATTTATATATATTTTATAAACGGGTAAAAACGATCTAGGAATTAGAAAATGAGGTAAAAGTACAATTTATATATATTTTCTTTTTAATATGTTTCTTTCAATTGAAGAATATTTTTCGGACCTTCCAATAAGCTTGATAAAAGTATTTAGCTTTCATTGTATACAGAACATTGCGCCATATAGTGTTTTTTTCTTTTTCTCTAAATAATATCAACATATTAAAACTAGGACCAAATAAAATGTATGTGATTTTTTAAAACCCTGCTTGTATGTAGTATGTAGAATCTACCACAAACTAATTATGCATTCGTTATCATATTTGAAATATAACTATTTCGTATAAATAGTTTAATTAGAACGAAATGAGGTATTTACACTTGTATGCAAACACTTCATTTCATTCTAATTAAACACTGGACAAACCTTGTCCATTCTGAGACATTATTTATGTACTTTCGTATTGTAAGCACATAAATAAAATCTATTTTGGCGATTGCGCCACTTATTTCATAACGCATCAATTAAATTTAAAAAAAAATAGAAACCAATCTACTCATAGTAAAAAAAAAAATTCTAAATTTTTGAATGTATTATTATATCATTTTATATTAAGTAGTACAACAATTATTAGCTATAGTTAATAAGGAACCACTTTTCAAAATAATTTCAGTACCATATATAATCTTAAGGTCATTTTTCATGTTTTGTGCACTTATCAGTGTTCGTGAGAAATACATACATCTTAATGTGAGTTATAAGCATGTACTATGTGTATGTGTTTAATTTCATTATACATTAATATGTTTATTTAATTTCATTTTTTTTACTCTATTATGTGTTTAATTTCATCATTTTATTAACATTCATGCATGGTCAATTTATGTGTATGTGAATAATATAATTAAATCGATTTCCAACATTATCAAGAATACATGTTTTTTTTAAATAATTAATCAATGAAATATAGTATATATATTATTCAGCGGTATTTTGTAGTGTTGCATACACATAAACAAATTTCAACCTATTCATTTTGAAAGTGGACAAGTATTCATCTCGTTCCTTGTGCTAGAAAAATAAGTATTATGTGCTAGAAAATAAGTTTTATATCAAATTTACTTCTTTAATTTTGCTTTTATTATAGCCTTAATTAATAGAAATATGACAAAATATATAAAGCTACATAACAACAAATGTTTCGTGTGCATAAAACTACTTTGAATAGTTTGTTTAAAAGAAAGTTATAAATATCAGCGCAGAAATACGAAATAGCACAAAAAAATAGCATAAATCAAAGTAGTTTGATTTTGTTCGCATTTTCCGATTAACGCTCATATATAATATATTTAAAACACCATTTCTGTAGAAAAAAATGTAATTGTGGCAAATACAATCCCTCTTATTAGTGTGTTAGGAAAAATTACACATCGATATGTTTAGAATAAAACATTGACAATAAAATAATTACAAAAGTTGTTAACAAAATAAAAATATAGTGAAACGTGAAAATTATAGATCCACAAGGAAGTAACTTTAAAAGATTTTGATCCCTACATATGCCTTAACTTATACTAATATAAAGGTAATTAACTTTAACTAATTTAACATCTCAGGTGTCAAAAGGAAAATTTATTTGCGTATTATTTTCTAAACACATAAACCAATAAATCCTGTAACGTTAAAAAATAAAAGTGAATAAACTTATTTGTAATTAAATCAAATACAATAACAATAAATTATTTGGTACACATAGTGGTTATAATTAACGTTATTTATCCAAAAACATTATGAGATTTTTAATGCTACGTGTAGTCAACACAAAACCTACCATATCAAATATATATGCTAATAATAAAGTAAGGCTATTATATCAAACAACAACCATCACTTAATACCTCCACAACATTTAAGATGTGACTTTCCTGCCATTTACTATTTTTCTTTAAATTAATCAATTATTTATAAAAGTTAAGTCACTTAGAGGCATGATACGTTACGCACACGCTGACTCACACAAAAATATTTTCTGTAGTTCGCCATTTTGTTATATACAAAAATAACTACACCAATAAAGTTTACATATTGAGCTGTTCCTAACCTGCTTCACTGTCGCTTGAATCACTTGAACTGCTGTCACTTGAACTTGAAGATGATGAATCGCTAGAGCTGGAGCTGGATGATAAACGTCCAGAAGGAGGTACAACATCCATTTTAGCTAATTCGTCTAAACATAAAATTATAGTTGATTAATAATATTTTACATAAATATATATATATGTCAATTTTACTCCAATATAAATTTATTTTCAAAATTTTGTATGAAGTGAGAAAAATAACGTTTCAAATTAGAATTATTTTTAATCTATATTCAAAGTGGTTTCAAAAAACTACTTAGGTCTTGTAAAACACACGATTTAAGCTGTTCCAGAATACACATAATGCAAATTTAATTTACTCACATAAACAACTTATTATAGATGAAGTTTTTCTAGATAAGGGTTAAGCGGTTGTTATATAGATTTTCAAACAGTGTCAACAGCGATAGAGTTCGGCTAGTAAATTAGGTGTGCTCCATTGGTAAATCGAATAACATACATTCCTTCTGTTGGCATCCTAACACATAATAAAAGAATACAGCAACGGCTTTAACTATTATGCTGACTTCAATTCGTGAAATTTGACATTTCCTACCAACCCAAATCTTCACGATAGGTTAAAAAAAAAATGAAATTTGACATTTCCTACCAACCCAAATCGTGTTTTCAGGCACGATAGGTTAAAACACAGCAAGTGCATAACCAATTTATAAATTCATATCATTTCAAAATCAGCTATCAGTTAAAGAAAATTAAGATGGCTTGGGAGGTTTTTAATGCGCAGTTATGAGTTTATCATATTTATTTACATGACTGTTTTACTTTTAGAGTTATTGATGTCCAAAGTCTGGTTGTAAAGCTTTTAGAAAAACGCCTACTACAATATGCCTTTCCAAGGCACCCGATTAAATTATTTATTTCATTAGGTCTCTTCATCTTACATGTAAATTAAATGCAGAGCAAAATTTTAAATCGCTGGGATGATTTTAAACAGAATATTCTGTATAAAGAATGTAGAATTAATTGCTTAACATTGTACAAATTAGACATATATAGGGTTTTCCAAAAGGAGTGATATGATTTCTTTTAAAAAAAAAAAAAACAATAATTGTTAAGGAAATTCAAATGTTTTCTATTTAATGTGAAGTACAATCGATACAATTAAGTTCTATGTCTTGAATAGCACGTTCAATATTGACTACTAAAGCTTGAAGGGAGTCTGGTTTATTGCTAAAGACCAATGACTTCAAACAACACCACAATAAATAGTCTAATGGTGTTAAATCACAACTTCTTGGAGGCCATTCAATGTCACAATTTCTTGAAATAATCGAATCTCCAAACTTTTCTCGCAATAATTTGGTTGTTGCACGTGCTGTGTGGCACGTAGCCCCGTCTTGTTGGAAACAGATGTTGTCAAGATCAACTTCTACCAATTTCCGCCATAAAAAGTTGGTTATCATCGATCTATACCGCTCTCCATTGACAGTAACGGTGTTACCAGCTTCATTTCGAAAGAAGTACTGATGCTTCCACCAGACCAAAAACCACACCAAACTGTCAATTTAGGTGAATGTAATGGGTGTTCATGAATAATTTGTGGATTTTCTTAATTTTTACCGCACCACTCAGATGAAAGTGAGCCTCATCGGAGTAGATGATTTTCTTAAATTGGAGAACGATTATTTTGATAATAAAATTGAATAATTTGTAAACGTTGTTCTTGCGTATATCTCTCCATGATGAAATGATCAACATTACTGAATACAATGAAAAAAAAGACAGATCATGACATATTACAAATGGCCGAAACGTCACTTAGACATCATATCACTCTTATTGGAAAACCCTATATATTTGGTTACATATTCAAATAGTATCGAAAGCTATTCAATTTCGTTTGAGCTCACCATAATGAGTTCATTTTTAAAGTCAAACGTTCTGTTCAAATCATCGTGTAAGATATACAGAATCATATGAAAAAGCACATATAGGATAAAAATCGTTATAGTATAAACAATACTGACCAACAAATTTAGGAATATTTATTTCTAATTAGCATGAAGCAAAACTAAATGATAATAGCATAGAGTACAAGTTAGACAAACGAGAGCTTAACAAATACAAAGAGAACTCCAAGCAGAAATTATTTCTTACGAGGATAATGCAGATATATTCTGAAATATCCAGAGACATTGAAATACAATAGATCTGTCTGGCCAGCCTTCTGCTTCCACACGCAATTTCCAAGTATAGGACGGTAATTGTACAGAAACAGACGACGAAGAAATTGATGTTTTCGCAAAAAATTGTATGACAATTTTCACATCACATGATGACATTAAAACACAAATCGCATCAGTGCAAGACAAAGCATTTTTTGGCTGCTCTGTCTATGAATTTCTATCCAAAAAAAATTCTACACAATTAGAAGGTTGTAATTTTCCCAATTACATAAAATATACAAAGGCAAATATTCAAAAATAATCTCGTATTGAAGACATAAAATTATCTTTTATAACATGATCCTTCCCTGTGGTATTATTCTTCCCTAACTTTCTAACATAGACCTAACTAAGTTCAGTTTTTCACAAAGTACTACTAACATATTTCCTACGGCAACTGAAAACTGCACACAGTTGCCACTGCCAAAATGTTTCATTAACTGGCAGAGTTGCCACTGCCAAATCTTACCCAATGAACAAAATTTCGACGGTGAACTATTTTATCATAGTTAAATGATCTTGTTTTAGATAAAATAGTTTACCGAATTAGATCTTGTTTTATTTTTGTAGTTCAAGTACTGCTACGTGTATACATTTCGGTATTTTATTAAACAATTGAATGAAATATCATTTGTAAAAAATAAATTTTATTAAAATCTTATATATTAATACGCAAACCCAAAAGTTTGTGGTACCTTTTTGAGTGTGTTGTTGTTCACGTATTGGAAAAAAAAAATATCATTGTATAGGTAACCGTTTGGAGAAGTGCAGAATATAATTTTTTTTTTATACGTGAACATAAAGCAGGTAAATTTGATTTTTACCTATACAATGATATTTTTGTTTTCCAATACGTGAACAACAACTACAACAACAAAATACACATACACGGGCCCAATACAAACTTATTCGGTATGCACGAGCATACGTATCAGCCAATAAATCGGATGACTGTGAAATGCAATAAAATAACACAACTGAACAAAAAACAACACAATTGTACATGAAAACACGAATACTTACAGTCGACATTTCTCTAAGAAAAAGAAATGCATATAACTTTTTCCTAAACGTCTGTTTATGTTCTCAAACAACAGCTGATTATGAGCATGCCTTTGCCTAAGAGTAGCTAGATGTGAAAGAAACACTGCTTCATGAGTGTGCGTAAGCGACTCATTATACAACAGCGTGTTAATTCCTTGAACCAATGAGGGTGCGTCGCTGCGCTTGGGATATTTTTGGGAAAGCGAACAACACAGTTCAGACAAGATATCTCATTGGTTGGAGAAATTTGTCATTGGTGTGTTTGGCTATGTGTGTATGTCACGGCAACCAGCATCATTCAAAATACATAGAGTGATCAGCGCATACAGCTTAGTAGGTGAACTGAGTGAATTTTTTTGCATTGTATGCGAGTGAAATTTTTTCTAATACAATGGAAGCTAACAGAGTGAACAAAATATACAACATAAAGTACGTCATTTTTTTTTTTGTATGCGTGTCAAATGACACTGTGGAATTTTTTCAAACCTCATTAGCATAATAGCATTCAAGTTTGTTTGTTGCAAATCAATGTTGATGCATTTTATTTTTTTTATTAAATGTAGAAAACATCATAGTTTCGAACAACGCAGATTGACATCGCGAGAGTACAGACAACAAACGTTTCGTTACGTATTGAAATTCGGAGAGTTTCTTTTGATTTCATTTTTTGAACGAAAATAGTAAAAAGCCGTTCGAATATTTTTATTCCATCAATGTTAAAGCTTTGTATTTTTTTAATATATATAGTTTCGAAGAAACAAATACAAACCATTTTCATGCCACGGCGTCGAACGCTTTCGGGGCGGGTAGAAAGGCAAAGAAACAGGTCAAGTTTTTCGTAGAACTACTAATGTAACAAATACAAGTGTTGGAAATTTAATTCAGAATGACGATCATGGTGTTATTGATTCAATTGATTTATTGAAAAATTCGTTTAAATGTGCATTGCAAGTGGTTCCAATTAATTTTGAAAGTTTTGATATTGGTTTGTTGAATTTACAATGCAGATACTGTAAGGCAATGCATTTTAAATCAGAAATCACGATGCGCGATAGAACCATGTGTTGTCATAAGGGAAAAGTAAATTTGCCGGCATTCACATAAAATGACAAATTTAATTCACTTTATCATGGGCTCACATCGAATGATGCAAAAATAAAAAAAATTATTTCAATTATATACGAAACTATAATTCAGCATTTGCGATGGTTAGTTCTGAAGCGAATATTTCTGAGACGATTTTCTGAGACGGTGGTGTATATCACTTTCAAATTCACGATACATTTTATCATAGATCTGGACCATTGACAAATCCATATGGTCGCATGCCTTTGTATGCACAATTATACTTTTATGATGTAGATACTGCAGTGAATTTTAGAATGCGACAAAAATCAAATAGCTCATGCGATATAATTTTGATGAGAGAACTTTCTCTTGAATTAGAAAGAGTTAATAAATTTATTCGTTCTTTTAGCACAATGAAAGATCACTGGGAAAGTATAGATAATGCGGATAAAGAAATATGTATGGTCATTACAGTGAATCGAGAAACAGATTTACGTAGATATAACGATACAACACAGACTGATGTAGCTGTTATATTTACGACTGTTGATGGGGAGCAACCTTTCGAAAGAAACATGATAGCTTTTTCAATTACCCAGTTCGAGCAGAGGGCTGACAATTACCCAGTTCGAGCAGAGGGCGAACAGCATGAAAGTGACCAAAAGATACACAGCGTATTGTACAGCTTTAAAGGAAAGGGTGCGAATTTATGCGAATTCATTGGTAATTTTTTCAAAAAATATAAATTCTTAGAAAAAATAATATAAAATATTTATAATATATTACAGGTGCATACGCTGCCAAGTACGGTGAACACGCTAAATGCGTGGACATAATAAATCTGTTCGCTGATGGAAGAATCATTGCGCAAGGCAGATCAGGGAACATGATTGGCAAAGATTGGGAAGAACAAGAAAATTTTAAAAATATTTACGGGTAAAAAACAATTAACAATCTATTTCATGTTAAATGTGCTACAATAAATTACTAATCACATTTGAATTACAGAAAAAATTATTGTTAGTTCATTATTAACAATCGCTCAAGAAATGTGTGGTCGAATTTCGACCACTGGCTACCCTAGTTCTATTTATTTGGTTAATTTGGGTGAAATTAGTAAATTTTGCCAGCGGGGACAAATGCAGTTTGCATTTGCCGTAGGAACTGTGATCCTACCATTAATGTCTTCATTCGATGCCATAATCAAATCGCGTCAACTGCTGGTAATAATCTTATTTTCAAAATATAAAAAATCCAACGACAAAGAACATATGGAATAAAAAAAGGTATAAATTAAAAGAGAATATTTTAAGCTCAAAGCTATCTTTAAATTTTCTTGAGACAGTGAAGTTTAACATTAAAGTGCTGTGAACAAGAAAAAAAAACATTACTCGAAGAACCAGAGAACTAAAATTTTGTAACCTTATGTTAAATCTAAAGGAAGGGGACGAAAGCCAAGTGAATAGGTTTGCACGGGTTCAGTAGCGTTGACAAGCAAATGCCAACAGAGCGATAATAGAACAGTAATATAGTGTCCCAAATTTACACAATATTTTAATATTGTGCCATTTGTGCGGTAAAGTGTTACTAATGAAGGAAAAGACAGAGTGACAGTTGACAGTTTACGATTATTAAAATGAGACGCTAAACGAAAAAACAACCAGTTTTCATTATTGAGCAATATTTAAAAAATAATGTAGGTTTGGCAGTTACAATTCGCGATTTTCGTACAAAATATGATCGAAATAGTCACTTAACTTCATCAACAACTATACAGAGATTAATTTAAAAAATTAGGCAGACTGAATGAATTAATAATCTGAGACACCGTAGCCGTCCTTAAACAAGTCGTTCACCATAAAACACCGAAGCAGTTCGTGAGAGCATAGCTGAGAGCCCAGGAACATCTATTCGGCACCGTAGTCATGAATTGGACATTTCGAGAAGCTCTCTTCAGCGTATTCTCACGAAAGATTTGCATTTTCATGCTTAAATGTTCAATTGACTCAAGAACTGAAATCTACTGACCACGCACAGCGAATGGAGTTCATTGAATGGATTATGGAACAACAAGTTGATGCTGATCAACAAGATTATCTTTATCGACGAGGCTCATTTTCATCTTGATGGCTTGGTTAAACGACAAAATTGTTGCATTTGCGGTTCATAAAACCCACGAGTGATTGGTGGAAAACAAATGAATCCACAACGTGTTACATTTGGTGCGGATTTTGGGCTGGAGGCATAATCGGACCATTCTTTTTCGAAAATGCAGCTGGTCAGACAATAATAGTTAATGGTGCTCGCTATCGCGATATGATAATCCAGTATTTCGTACCTAAATTACAATATATGGATGTGGAACACATGGGGCTTCAACAAGACGGAGAAAGAATTACTATTAAAGCAACCGACTAAAAAAAATGAAAATATACATAGTCTACCAATTTTCTGAAATTTTAAATGAAACATACATTTTAGAAGTCCAAGGATATTATATCACCTGATCTTGGGGGCAAATTGGCATCACCTCTTCCAGAAATTAGACGTCCATTGAATTTGGTTTTTAATAAATCGATTGTTTCTTGGGCAGTGTGGCAAATACCGCTGTATTGTTAAAACCACAAGTCGTCAACATCCATGTCATCAAAAATAAGCCATATTTATGGCTACCGTGGCTACCATAAGAAAAGTTGTCTATCGTGTCTCTGTAGCGCATTCCATTGACAATAAATACAGCACCATTCTCAGTTTCGAAAAAAAAAGTACGAATGATGCCTCCGGCACATAAAGAACCCCACACAGTGAAACGCAATGAATTTCATAGTTGCTCAATAATGGATTTTTAGATGCCCAAATGCGACACTTTTGCTTGTTAAATAGCCGTCTAAGTAAAATTCAGCTTCGTCCTACAAGATTTTGTCTGAAATCCCCGCACCATGTTTAATTATCCAATCAGCAAAATTTCGATGAGGGAAGTGATCTAGTGGCTTTAGTTTTTCCACCAATTAGACCTTCTAAGGCTTAACAGCCAAATCCTTGTGCAAAATTCGCCACGTGGTAATTATATGGACAGACCCAATTGTTGAGAACATAGTGAAACTGATAAAATACTCATCGAAGCCATATTTTTAGCTGAACGCCCTGTAGAAGCACGTATTGTTGTTGGTACTCGTATGTTTTGTACCGAATCAGTATGCTCAAATTTATCCAGCAAAATCTTATTTGCAGGCTCAGATAGATGATCATTACAACCAAAACTGTCGTGAATTTAACGAATTTGGGCTTTCACAGATCGACCATTTTAATAATGGATTTGAATTATTTTAACACGATTTTACTCCTGTAAAAATGCCAAGAAAGTGAATGACAGAACCGTCAACATAGATAATTTCAGCCTTTTGGAAAAAAAGTTATAATTGGTAGAACTTTTATATAGCAAAATGAATTTATTAAAAGTGAATTCGCTTTTTGATAATTTTTTATATTGTGTAATTTCATTTTATACCAAAAACTACAAATGCTATTACATTATTATATCACAATTTGCAGATTTATATCACAATTTATAATGAAATTTTCCCACCTAACAAGAACTAAAAGATTCTAGCAAATATCACACCCACTGTCTCTTCACCCATCGATTTCTGTTGGGGAGGGTAACAGGCAAAGTATTTTATAATAAGGTAATATTTAGTAATGAAGTGGTCTAGTAGCCCATCCAGAGATGACAAATTGACTTTACCATTCGAACAACACATTATGAGTAATTCCGTGCGAAACTTCAAAGCATGACAACGCAATCAATTATAATTGATTTGCCCAATTACAACATCATGCCTCCAACTTTAAATCGGTCCTCAATCTTTCTCTGGATCGAGTGAATCGTAAGCGAGTATTTTCAAACCGTCTGTTACTCTATTCAGATGTTTACACAATTTTTGAAGTAGAAGCTCTGGATCGCTGGTTTTCAAGTCGTGCGTTACACTGTTCAGGAGTTTTCGTAGTTCTTCACTTAGGAGCTCTGCATCACTGGTTTTTTAAATCGTGCATTACGTTATTCAGATGTTTCAACAGTTGTCACAGTAAATACTGTTGTTTTACGTGGCCTATTCATCCTAAGACATAATACCACGGGCCGCCTAGACATAATACCACGGGCCGCCTACGGAATTAAGATATGCTCAATCAGCTCACTGCCATTACTAGCAGTTTACAGTCCGTAACCAGTTACAAACCTTGCTTATGATGAGGTCTATCTAAACCACTGCTATCATTAGCAGTGACAGCGCCCGAGATAATTACCAGTATCTCCCACCAGCGATCCGCATACCGTACCCGCGATATGGGTATTAACCACAGTCATTATGTTGCTGTCTAGGCGCCTACCATTATCGGATACGGTGTGTTTAAACACCACAGGAGACTCCCGTGTTACCAAATTTTCGTAACAAGAAATTTGTACTCCGCTCATTGAGCTATGGTAAGGAATCTTACAAACTCCTAAAAACCGCTAAACCAGCTCAGTCCATAGTTACAACCGAAATCGGCATTGGTCTGTCACCCGGTTGTAGCCACCTTGGGTTTCACTCACACACACATTCACTGCCCATTCCCCAAACATGACCTTTTGTCAAACAGTGCTATGTCATATCTATTAAACCATTCACACCTCTCACGCGAACTTTGTTCACCACTCAGATGCACTCCATTCTCATTCGATCTAATTCCGCAAGCTTCCAGATCGCAAAAATCCTTATACAAATCACACTACACGAGGTAACAGGTACTCTCTTGTGATTCACCGAACAGACACTGTGCTATTTCACTCAATCCGGTATAGAGATGGGACAACCCATGAGATTTCTCCCATTAACACCTATATTGCATCGGTGGAGACCGTCCTACAAACATTCAGACACGCATATAGAACCAACCGCTGAATACTGTTGATTCTATTTCTAGCATACTTAAAACGCATCACATCATCCCAAACACAAGCAACGTACGCCATACATACCTAAAACAAGACCTTATACAGCATTCCCACTGCCCTCCCTCGAATACAACATTCCTTCCTCAATACCCTCCGTAAACATCTAGTGGTACTAGCCACTTTATCTCTGAGGTGGTCCAAATGAGTCCGAAATTCAGGCGCTATCTCCAATTTCACGCAGTTTATCTATCACATTGTCCCAATTCAAACAATTGGAAAGTTTAGTGATAGGATTATAGTGGTAGGATAAACAATTATTTTATTATAAGAACGATCAAGAATGTACTCTTTGTTGCCATCCGACGCTATGAAATGAGTCAGAACAGAATATGACTATACACCTAGAACATTTGTATACTTTATCGGATGCGCTACAAGTGCTAGCAAAATTTTTTATTAAATATAATGCATATTATAAGATTACATGTGTTACATAATAAACGTTTTTTTTTTTTTTAATTAACTTCATTCAACTTATTTTTTTAAAAATTAAAATACATTTCATTTATTTGTAACTACATTCGTTTTACAACATTCTTCCAATTAATTCATTTTTTTAGCTAACATTAATCATTTTCATCTAGCAACTTAATTCCACTACCCAAAATTACCATCGCCTCATAACTAGCTTACTCAATAACGGAAACTATAAATTTCATATTTCAGCTAACTCGATAAAAAAAATTATATAAATTTAATAATTAATTTTTGAACCTGCTACGTCATCCACCCAGGCGCGGACCGGCTACGTCACTAACCCTTTAAGATTACGGATTTACGGCGGACAGATTGAACTTAATTTTAAGTGATCATCAAATTACTCATATGAGCGGGTTTCAATCTGTCTACCGAAATATTCTTAACAGTATTGCCGAATTGTACTCCGAAATTTTTGGAGCCCTTGCAACTACTTTATGGGCCCCTGCTAAGGTATTGCATCGAACCATCTAATTTATCTGTGCACAACTGTCAGTATATAGGATTTATCATTCGAAATGAGTAATGGGTCATATAATTAGTTGTTCGCATTTTAGTTGACTCGAATTTCCTGACCGTTTTTAGCCGCCTTTTTTTACGGCCATCATTGTTATTCTTAGAACTCGCAACGGTTCTCTGGTTGATTGCATTTTTTTTCTCTTCTGCTGTCATGCTATATAAGCGGTATTGATTGGTGACATTTTCATCTATATCGCTTCTGTTGGTGTTACAATTCAACATGGCCACTGAAATAGGGGACAGATCGAACCAACTGCAGATTGACAGAACGACTTTGCAGAAGCTACCACCTTTTTTGCCCACCGTAATTAAAGCTTAGTTTTTGCATGCCGAGGCAGTTATTTGACTTGTAGCGACAAAAGTAAATTCAGTCAAATAGTCTGTGTCCTATCTCAGAAGATGGTTGGTAGTCTTCTAAATATTATTAAAAATTTAGGTACAGAGAACAAATACAATATAATAATCAAAGGGCAGCACTTATTACACATTAATCGATCTGTGAAGAAAAAATGTTGGAAGAGCTATGAAATCTGTGATAGAAGCACTTCCAACTTTTTCCCCGATGTCGAAGCTTTCGATGGGTTCTTCTAGGAATATGATTCCATCATCATTATTATGGCTGGAGCTTATAATGAAAGACTGTATATTCCGAACCAAGCTCAAATTTTTTAATTTACAATTTATGTATGGCAATTCTATAGAGAATGCCGAGTTCATTTCTCTAAATAGCTAGACCAAAGACGATGCAAATTATTTTCAAAACAGTGAAAAATGTTCTAATTCTATCCCAAAGAGAATAAAGAAACTAAACATATATTTCAAAGTGTTAAAAATAGTAAAAATATATTGGAGTCAGTTATTATAATAATTAGTAGTAAAATACCATAAAACTTTACTTTTAAATACCTGTGGAAAAAAGGGAGCTACAGTAATATAAGGTGTAGTAAAAAGAAATCCATTATTTTTGCATTAAATTGAAGGTTTTATTTAGCATAGATAGAATGATACGATTTAGTTCAAATATGCACCGTTTTGTTCGATAACTTGTTGCCATTTTGGAGGTAATTTCATAATGCCTCTCTCATAGAAACCATAGTCTCTATTGGCAATAAACTGGAACAGTCGATTTTCACGATCTTCTCTTGAGGCGAATTTTTCACCTGTAAAATCATTCGTCATAGACAGGAAGAGGTGGTAATCACTTGGTGCCAGGTCCGGACTATAAGGTCGATGCATAAGAACATCCCAACCAAGGTCCCGGAACTTCTGGCGAGTCAGTATCGATGTATGCGGTCTGGGGTTGTCCTGATGGAACACAATTCCTCTCCTATTGGCCAAAGCTGGCCGCTTCTGGGCGATTGCTTCTTTCAGATGGTCCAATTGTTGACAGTATAGCTCCGAATTAAGAGTTCGGTCGTAGGGGAGCAGCTCATAGTAGATGATTGATTCCCTGCCAGTCCCACCAAACATACAGCAAAACCTTCTTGACTGTCAATCCTGGCTTGACCACCGTTTGCGCCGGGTGACCGCGATTTGACCACGACCGTTGTCGCTTGACGTTGTCGTAAGTGACCTACTTTTCATCACCAGTAACCATCCGCTTCAAAAATGGATCGATATTGTTGCGATTCAGCAGCGATTCGCAGATGGAAATTTGGTGCATGAGGTTTTTTTGCGATAACTCGTGTGGCACCCATACATCGAGCTTCATTTTGTATCCAGCCTTATTTAAGTGATTCCAAGCGGTTTTTTGTGCAATGTTTAGCTCGTGGGCAATCGAAACAGTGCTTACGTGACGGTCGGACTCGACGATTTCCATTATTTTATCGACATTTTCGACAATTGGCCTTCCAGAGCGTGGTGCATCTTTGACTTCAAAATTACCGGAACGGAATCGACGAAACCAAAATTGCGCGTGATTGACTGTTACAGTATCAGGACCATAAACACTATTCACATTTTCAGCTGCATGGCTTGCGTTTTCGCCTTTATCAAAGAAAAACTGTAAAATATGGCGTATTTTCTCTTTGTTGGTGTCCATCTTTGACGCGTGCTAAAAAAATACTGAGTTAAGTAATCACAAAACTGTATGAGAAACTTTTTTAGTACGAAATCTTGTCTTTCTAACGCCATCTAGTGCAACCGCACTTTTAAAACGGGAGATACAGACTCCTAAAGCCATCTATTGGCAAAATAATGGATTACTTTTTACTACACCTTATATAAAAACTGCAGATTCAAAAAGAAAAGAAGAAGCAAAAAAATAATGCAAATAACAGACTCAAAGAGAAATTTATGTTAATAATTTCTACAATTCTTCCATTTACATGTTTATAAATGATATTGTAAATGGAAATTAGACGTAAACGCAAATATGTATGTGTATGTGTACGCATGTGTACATTCAGTTTTGTGCAAATATTATACAACCAACGAGAATATATAGAGGAAATTAGACCAAACGCAAAATCCAATCAAATTATTGAGATTAAAATATCTCCAGGTTAACATATTGTAGATTTTCCATTTTGAGATGGTACATCTATTGTTTTGTCAATAATTTTGCAGGTCTTAGCTTGTTACTTGACCAATTTAACTCTCAGATAGTAGCTCCTCGAGAAACTAAACTGTATTCTAATTTCAAAAAACCGTTAGGAAGACTTTTGCCATTTATTTTTCAATATATTGAAAGGATGGATAGTGGGTTATTTCTTCTTCCTCTTCTTTATCCTTTACTCAAATTGTTATTTCCATGTATATATTAGTAACGACCATTTTCATTAATAGCATAACCAAATTAGACATCCTTAACGTTGATGTTGAACACTCCCTACCCTTTTTATTAGAAAGATCTAGTTGACAACTCCCTAATGACATCATCATCCTCGGTAATTTTAATGCACACAATTCTTATTGGGGATCATTCAAAACTTGTCAGCGTGGGTAACATTATCGAGGAATGGTTCAACTTTGCTAATGCAAGCCACTGTTTCTTAAATGATGGTAATTATAATTTTTTCTAAAAGATGATCATTTTTTTACCTGTACTTGACTTTTATTTCTACTCGGATGTTTGCTCAATTTCCGTGGAAGATTCTGACCTTCATTAATCATCTTCCCTTATATAAGAAGCATGCGTCAAATATTCAGATTTAAAGCCACTTTCATATTTCGAGGAGAGATTGGCAAATGGGGATAGGCTAAGGTCAGCCATCAGCAATTCTGGTGACAACGAACTTACTGTTCTGTCTCCTAACCAGGAAAAAACAAATATGCTTAATATAATTAGACGAACTGTAAGTAATTGTTCCACTGGCAGTTTTAGACATCCATCGGTTTGTTATTGACATGAAATAGCAGTTTTACGGTACGAAAGAGATATATCCTGGAAGGTCAAATTTTTCGAAGAATGCTAAGGTCAAAAAAACGATGAGATTGGCAAGTGTTCAGCTTGGGATAGATTTTTGACAAAAAGCTCACCCCCCTCCCCCTTATCAATATATCTGCGGGTTGGACGACAGAGGGCCTCTGAGATTCCTTTTACAGCTACAATATGTGATAGTTCAGTGCCATATACATAGACATCATGGATTACTTAAATCACGATATTTATAGACCGAATATTGATCCAATTGGCTGAGTGGGGTGTTGACCCTGTTATTTGACGCCGCGGACATATAGTTATTGTTATTTCGAACGCATTAAAAAAAATATATATATATTACAGCAATCTCCTCTTTCCACAAACTTCTTTAACAATATTTTCACTCCTTGTCATCTTCTCAATGCCGATATTTTTTTCATTTTAGTTGCGGTTTCACCAACGATATTCTCTGCATGACTCTGAATTCAATTTCTGTTGCTAGGGGCTGATGTAGAAAGCAGCGCTATTATTCCCAATAGAAATACCAAATGTATTTATATTTGTCGTAGAAACACTTTCAATGTCTCTAGCGTGATACTGGGTCACAACCTTATTTTTTAGCTATGTTAATAGTATTTTCACATGAACATATGATGATGAGGATACGGATTAGTATCAGATATCAGTTCCGACAAAGTGAAGCTATTAGAGTAACCAACGCCTCACTATATGATCTCACACCTCACTACATGATATATCACCTCAATACATGATCTATCGCCTCACTACATGATCTACCACCTTACCACATGGTGCAGGGAAGCCAGCATCAGGGTATACGCATGTTCAGACAGCGGTCAACTGCTGTATAAGATTGGTTTTTAATTATTGAATCTAGGTGAAACCCCATTGCTCAATCCCTCCTTAAATACCGCACAAACTTATACAAAAACCTTTGTTGCTTTGACTATCCTTTACATGACATCTTAACAAATATAATATCCACCCCTTTACAAAAGAAATTCACCTTTCTTTTCATTGCTGACTTCTCATATTGAACGATATTAAGAATTTCCGAATTTGCAAACTTCATTCCCACAATCTGACTGGAAACTATGGCTGATGGGAAAATTATAAAAATTCAAATACTGTTCGCGTCTACTACAGGGAACTTTTGCTTGAACAATAGGATGGACTCAATGATTACTTTCTATTTTTCACGAATACGACCATCGATAAGAGCATTACGTTTTACGCAATTATTGTGTTAGATGGTCCTACATTCACGAACTTTATTATGGAATATTTCCTTTTAGAACAGCTTCATATTATAATGCGCTCTGGCAAATAAGGATGCTAATATAGATTGCAGTTTACATTTCTATCCATCGTTACATCATTGTATTCAGCAACAGCTACGCAACTGTTGAAGTCATTCATACGCTACTGAGTGATCCTGTTCTCACCAATATTCGACATAACAGGGGTATTTAATTGCGGTAAGTAAGGCGTTCCAGGTCATGTTGGAATTTTGGATAACGATCAAGCCAAGCAACTGTCGGAAGAAACTATCCGTCGCCCGGTGTTCGTAACAGTTCCTAACTTACCGCAACTGCTAACCTAATAGCATATAACACCATCAGCCATTCGTAGACATACGAACTGAACAATTAGAGAAACGTTTCTTTCGAATGCCTTATTAGTCTACTCGCCAACGTTACCAAAATTTTGGGCACGGAAGCTACTCGGAATTCGGATTGGGCATTCTGCTCTCACAGAACACCTTCGGCTTTTTGTAAGACAACTTCTTCACATCTACCATGCTATAACGTTCAAGTCGCTAACATTTATCTCCTAACAGAATGACACCTTGCACAACCATTCTTTTCTAATGAGTTTCCCTTCATTGTGGACCTTTCAGATCCCCCACTACCCTTTCCAAAAGGTATTTAATATTTTAAAACAAACAAATATGCTTTACAAATTTTAACGGCCTCTAACTGGTACATCTAACTAACCAAAGGACGGTTTCATCCACCCCATACACTTATAGGTCGCCAAATAACCTCATGAGCATACATCCAACTAACTAAAGTATCGCGGCCTCTGGTTCATATCCTAGGGACCTTACAATCAAACACACAACCATATAAAATTATGGTTGTTTGTTCAATTAAAAACATAACTATAAAATTAAATTTTAACCATATAAAATTATGCAACTACAGATACTAAACGAAAAATAATTCATGTAAAAGATAGAAATTGATTTTAAAATGAATTAACTTGAAAAAAATGATAATAAAAAGAAAATTATTTAATTTAATAAAATATTATAATAATAACGGTAATTATGGTAATAAAAGTAAGTAATCCCACAAGTACTAGGCCAAACGTTAAGTAAGTAGGATTTATGTTCTGTAATAACATAAATCTATACCCTTGACCTCTAGGACATTACGATCTATCTGTAAACGGATAGGGCTCTTCAAGTTTTAATTTTTCATAAATAATGCTGCGAATATCAAATAAACTACTGTTATTGGGAACCTGCTTTAATCCAAGTGAAACAGATTCTTTTCTATTTAATATTAGAGATGTTGTAGAGTGAGTCCCTAGCTACTGCAGTTCTTAATATCTCGAATGGGTATAATGTGGTGAACATTTATGACGGCCACCTTAAAAGGCTTCTATGTAGAAATCAGTTTTGATTCGTCGAGGTATACAACAACACTAACATAAGCATCTGCCGGCTAAATACAGACTGTAACGCCTAAAATGTATGCCTATTTCATTGATGTATACATAATTGTTTATTTTTTTGACATCTGTTGTATTGGCTTATTTTTGTACAATAGTAACCGATAAGTTTGACCTTCATGCAGAAAATTGCTTCAGTCGTTTGGTTGGTCTGCAAACATGGCTAAATGTTTCCTTGTAATATTTTAAAACTTTCATAATTTAATAAACTAACAATTATACATTTTTAACTATTTACTAAGTTAATTTTGTCATTTCCAGTTATGCAAACTGTAATAATATAGTACAAATTCAACCAATTTTCATAACTTTTTTTTCCAACTATATAATATTGTATTAACAATTTCTCTTTTCCAGTTGTACTTTGTACTAGCCGGTCAACTCAAAGGTTTCGGTTAATATTGATAATTAATTTTGATAAATCACAAGAAATGGTATTTAATATATCTTGTAATTCAATCTCTGAAAAAAATCTATCGATAAATTATATAGAATATCTACCTTTTTTAAAAGACTTCTTTGCAGTTCCTAGTACACCGGAAACATCCTGTAATCTCTTTTCAAGTTCTTGTTTTTTTTCAGCAATTTGTTCATCTTTAGACTTTCCCGAAACTTTCTTATCTAAACGTAAAAAATAATAATTGTGTGTTTAATTAAAAATAAGGTAAATATTTTTTCTTATATAGGAACATTCATAATTAAAAATATTATATTTTTTATATTCAAAAATAAAGTCAAACAGTATTAAAAACTTATTTAAGAAATTTTGTAATCTAAGAGTTCAAATATTTTACAGCTATGATTATATTACTTTAAATAACCTAAATAATTTAAATATTTAAAAACAAAAAAAATAATTATAATAAAACGTTCTCATAAAATCACTTTTGAGTATAAAGTATAAAGGGTTTCTGAACAAGGTTTTGATCTTACTTATATTCACATGTTCTGCAAAAAATTAAAATGTTGGCAAGAACAGTTTTACTCACTAACACGAGTTCCAAACAAATACAAATTCTCCAGCGGCAATTTTACAGCACCATGACCATGAGCTCATTTGGATACTTCATGTTTCGTGTAGGTAACATTACCAGTTTCCTTAACGAATCTTTTTTTAGTACGTTATATCAGTAGGAGTTTGTTAAATTTTGTGGATGATGTTAGTTGTTCGATGAGCTCTACAATGGTAAGAACCCTACTCGAAAAGGAATTATTAGTTTGAACATATTCGCTCACTACATCAGTGGGTTAGTGAGCAGAACAGCACAGGATTGACAGATAGGATGTATGTGGTTTCGAAAAAGAAAGCTATGCATGACAGCAGTATGCCCTATCTGAATTCTGAGCAGAAGTGTTTCACTAGTAGTCCAGCCTGTATATGCAAGTTTGGCTGATGATATTGATTACTATTCTGTTGAAAGCAGGGCAGATTAGGAATAGCAATGAGCACCGGACGGCGGAGGGTACTTCTCATCAACACGTTCATTTCCCATAACTCACGATCATTTCCCATATTAGTGGCCGTTCGAAAAATAGAGTACAATTTATTAGGCTAATCGCATTTTTATTTATACAGTACAGTGAAACAAAGTTCAACGGACTTGTTTTTTAAACTATTGACCTTTCGAAATTTTTATAAATATTCAATTTTAAGTAGGAAAAATGAAATTCTAAAACAGGAAACCATAAACCAAAATATAAACATAAAAATTATAAATATTTTAAAATTTGTAAGCAAATGTTTTCGTTATTTATGTCCTCATTATTAAATTACAATGTTGTCGTGAGGACTACAATTTAAACTTTAGTACTTTAATTCGTATATATCGATTTCATTCTTTGTCGAAAAACATCTATATGCTTTAATGGCAGCATTATTCCACCAGAAAACAAGGTACATTATCTAGAACTATACATCGACAATCACTTAAAAGTTGCCGCGATTCTCAGACACCATATCGAAGCCCACAATCGGCAGAAAATTAGTAGTTTACAATATAGTATTGAAGGCTATCTGGACGTACGAGTTCCTTCCGAATTCAATCACTATAATATTGAATGCTACGTAAAATCATCAATGTCCCACATTATGTGCGTAATAGTGCTATCCACTGTGATCTGTTACTTTTGCACGCGAACTATGCATCATAACCCATTACAAAACATTTGAGTCATTATTATAACCTCCGTTTTGGTAAAGAACTATACAAAAATACTCTCCCAATAAAAGATGTTTTGTGATGGGTTATGCATAGTTCGCATGCAGTAGTAACAGATCTTATCGAAAAGACGCCTTGTGATATTTTAACTTCTTAAAATAATCATGACTTCTTAAAGAGAAATATTGATGGGTCCTTACTCCTTGCTTACATAGGATATAAAAAAAAAACAATAATATAATAAAAGCAGTAATAAAACAAATTGTTTTCGTACTCATAAAAATTGTTAATAATCATCAAATAGAAAAATAAATATTAACAGATTAAAATGAAAATAAATTCCTACACCAGAACACCGGGAGCATGTGTAAGATAAAACCGGGACCAGTGGCGGTTGATTAGGTTTCAACAACCACAGAGTACCCCAAAAGCAACAGAAAGTAGAAAAAATTTAATAAATCATACACAAAATTATAATAGCAATATATTCTTTTTTTATAATTACCAAAGAAAATGTTGAACTTAAAAATACATAAATTTAATAGAACAAAACAAGAAAAAAATATAAATAATCAATAAAAGTAAACTAAATCAGAAAAAGAAAAAAAAGGACGCTATAGATTACAAAAAAAGTATTATAAGAGAAAAAAAAAATTAAATTTAAGTAAAATTTGTAAAATAACCTTGCAGAAAAATATATATATATATGTATATACGAGTATATTGAATTTTTTTATTACTTGATGTACGTGTAATTTGTAAGTGGTGTTATTTGTATGTCTACTTAACATAGTGATGGTGATGTTTGTTCAGTTCGAAAGACTATTTTTACCGATTTTTTTTATTATTAATTTTCTTGTGTTCCAATTTTCTTTTTTTATATTATTGCATGAAGACTTTCCACTCAATGATGAAAATTTAAATTTCAATTCAAAAACTATTTTTGTTTGTTTGTATCAACAAATAAATAAATAATAATTATTTTAATGATTCAAATTCTTCAATTAATGCGACATGATAAATTTGGTTACCGATTCGACATTCCATCACTATCCATATGTGTGCACTTCATATGGTATAAACATGGACCGATTCGAGGTTTTTTTGGATATATGTGTATGTTTAAGTAATTCAATTTTTAAGTTCATATCGTGGGCTTATTTGTTTGCCAAGGAGTGAATAACTTATGAGGACTTATGGACGACTGTGCTGTTATATATCTGTATATATTTGTGCCATTTTGATTGTCTTCGATGTTTCCGTGTGGTTCAAAAAAGTTTACTTAATGTTTTTCAAAGGAATCGGCTCCTGTTTTTCTGTTTTGCCCCAGGTTCTATTGTATTACGTAACAGATGCGTAGCTTTATTTTTGGTAGGTGTGCATCTCTACATTCAATTCCTCTAGTATTTTAACACAATACTATATTGTTGGCTGCTTTTTGTTTTTTTTTTCATTTGCCTTACAAATGAATTGGTAAGTGCCACCCTGATTCACAATTATGCGATCCAGAAAAATTTATGTCATTGCGCAAATAAGCTGGTGGCAGTTTTGTTTCTATTTGTACCGTTTCGGTTGCAACTTCTTTTTGCGTTCTAGCAAATCGAAACGGTTATAATAATCTTCCATTTCAGATGACCTCATTTTTGCATTCGGAGATGATGCTGGAGATTATTTGCCTGTAGCATGTGAATTTCTTTTTGTTATTTTCGCAGGATTGAAGACATGCTTTCGGCATATTGTTTATCTTATTATATTTACAGAACTACTATGTGTACAAGTTCTCCTTTCACTAAACTTACTAATATTGTAAATTTATTGTATGATTAAACTTTTTTCATCACTAGCACGACCCTGTTTTCGCGACACGTATGATCAGTTTATCATATCAGCTACCTCTAAAAAACTTATTAAATATAAAATTAATTACAGTAAAAGCAAATTGATATGAGTGGAGAAAATTAAGGAAAATAATTTTGTTAATATTTATAAATGATGGACTATCCTGGTTTACCATAGAAATTGAAAAAAACATTTTTAATAAGATTTGTAAGATTCAAAATTGAATATATTTTGTAAAATTCAAAATTAAATACATTTTTTATGCTTTTTCTATTATTAAAATAACTAAAGAAATGAAAGAAAATGAAAAATCTGTAAGATAGGATAAAATCCGTTACTATCTTATTTTTGCAACTGCTTTCTCCTTTCCAAGGCTTTCTGGGTAACCCAATCGAAAAACCATCGGTGTAATCAATTAATAATAATAATAATAATAATAGCCTTTATTTAACAATCTTAGAAAAAAAGTTACTGTCACTTATGTTAATTGACACCGGTTTTGAGATTGTCTTGCGTTTCCGCAAAGGCCTCCCCTAGAGCTTGCCACACTTTCCGGTCATGAGTCGTCCTCTTCCAAGTAGCACCGGCTATTTTCCGAATATCGTCCTCCCATCTCAGAAGCTGCCTCCGTTTCTTTCTTTTATTTTGTCTTGGACACCATTCGGTTGCATCCTTAGCCCATTTTTCTTGTTTACTCCTCATCATATGACCTGCCCAACTCCATTTTAGTTTTCTTATGCAGTATGTTACATCTTTAATTTTAGTTTGGTTACGTAATGTTCGTAGTTTTACTTTGTCTCTTAACTTGACTTTGAGCATACTTCGCTCCATGCTGTGTTGACAGGTTTCTAGTTTGTGTAAGTTTTGTTTTGTTAGACTCCAAGTTTGACATCCGTATGTCATGATAGGTAGAATACAGGAATCAAATATTTTTTTCTTAGCTTTAAGTGGTACCTGCGGGTTTTTGACAATTTCTTTAAGAGACCAGTATCTTTTCCATGCTAATTGTACTCTGTTGTTTATTTCTTTGGTTGTAAGGTCTTTTGGTGATATTATCTGTCCTAGGTATGTATATTCATCGACGTACTCTATTTTGTTGCCGTTGACTGTAATGGTGATTTTGTCGGCATTAGTCATTACTTTGGTTTTTGTATTATTCATGGAGAGTCCGACTTTATCACTTTCGTACACCAACTGTTCAAGCATTGCTTGCAGGCTTCTCGGATCTGGTTTCGTACGAATTGGTGTTCGTAATCAATTAGGGGCACTCCAAACAACTGGCCTATGAGTGCCTTAGGGGGTTAGCAAAAAAGGCCAGGGTGAGGCAGACTCAACATCTCAGATCATTCCCACAACATTCATTGGTCTGCCCCATCGTTTCTTTCTATTTGTGTTTGTGGTTTTTCGATTGGAATAGAATGAAAGCAATGAATTTTTACAACCTCTCCATTGCTTTCATTCTATTCCAACCGGTTTTAATATTTTTTTTATTATTATTTTTCCTTTTTTTCTTGGAAAAAGGGGAAAAAATAATCTGGCATGATTTGTTTTATTTTGACGTTGGTAGGGCACCTTTTTTGTTTGAGTATGGTCATAATCGTTAATATTCCTTTTACTGTTTTTACCTTGCATACATATATACGTTCGTATTCCTTTTACTGTTTTTACCTTCCTTTCGTCTATTTCCAATACACCCCGAAGAAATAGAAATCAATTAGTTTTTCTTCCTTATTTTTCATAATGTTATACCCTTTAAAGTTCTGTTGGACAGTTATACATACATTGGCGAAGGTGTTATTTCCATCTTCGTAGCAATCCTGGAGAGCTCGACCTGGAATCACCTTCAACTCCTCGATTATAATCCTATATATCCAGGAATATATTATTGTTTTTGTGATAGAACTTCCGATTGGATGACAACATCTCAAAACTATTCAAATTTACTTTCCAAATAGGTTACCTATTCGGGGAACGCATAATTGTGCTTAGTGTTGAGGTTTATTTTTGGCTAAATAAGTTATGTTGTCGGTTTAGGCCTGAGACGAAAGCAAAAGAGTTATGTGAGACACCATACATCCACTAAAATAGTGACAAATTTCGATTGCATCGACGAAGACTTTTTGGTGTTTTGTTACCAATCGATTTATAATAGGCATACCACAGGATTTCGCCAACAAAATCATCTTACAGCTGGAGGCGGGGAGAGTTGGCTCTGCCACATAAGAACTTCTTCGTTTATACCTTTGAGACAGAATCTTAGCGGTTCGGGCGAATGGTTTTTTCGTCTTTTCTCATAATAGAAAACGATATTCCACAAGGATCCCTTCTTTCCATTGTACTTTTTAACACATACATCACCATATTCCAATCACTTTCCCCATATGAACATTTTCTATATGCAGATAATGTTTTTGTGCTGGTGGTTCTAATCCTCTTGCCAAAGTGGAGGCTTGGGAGCAAGGAAAATGGCAGAGTCATATCTACGACAAATCCACCATGTCTCCACATTTGTAGGAAACGAAAATGTAACACAAATGTCTCATATCTAAACCCCGTCTTCCTCTACCCCGTAGACTCCCGGAAAGTCCAGGGTATTTACATTACCCTGGACTTTGTTGGAGTCTACGGGGTCAGCCAAACTGACCCCGTAGACTCCAACAAAGGTAACGAACGCCCTAATAGACGGAACGTTGCTCTATTCCCTTACTGTATGTCCCGGAATGCCAGTAGTAGAGTCAGGGCATGTTAAGGCAACTGTTAACTGTTTCATCAGACTAACCAGTGGAGCAGCTCGGATCTCCCGACTATCCAGTGAGTCCTCATATTGTAAAAACTGGTTGAAAACCCATCTATTTCCACCTCCAGGAAACCCGAATCAAAAACAATAACCTTTTCCTTACTTATTATCCCCTCCATTTAGTTAAAACTTTTATGACAACCCCAACTCGAAAAGAAATTCATCCTTCTTATATGTAATAATCTCAACATTATAAACAGACCCTTCACTTCCTTTTTGCACTTTCAAACTTTCCTTCCACATCCAGATTGGCAGCCGTCATTGGGAGTAGTGTTGAAAATGTCTACGTCCCTAAATAAGTTTATGAAAGATTTTACCTAATCTGGTACCAACAAGCAACTTTTTTTCGAACAGTTAGACGGGCTCGAAGAATGAATACCTCTTGTTCACGGATGCGCGTCTGACCTTAACACAACTAATCCACCACTTACAACATGTAAAGTTGAATAGATCAACGATCTTTGCAGTTATTGGAATCAATGGAACCCAAATCCGTGATTTACATTATAGATTCTTTCCATATATGGCAGCTCCGTATTATGGGGAGCTGTGGGCTATAAAAACTGCTTTTAATATAGCTGTCGGCTATATCAGTCAACGCAGTATCATCATCTTTACTGATAGTCAAATCGCCCTCAACGCTATTAGATGCCCATTAAATGGTCCTATTCTCAACGTGATTCGACATAGCATACTCAATAATAGGAGTGTTGAGTTGAGTTAAATACCAGGTTATGCGCAAATAATGGGAAATGAATGTGCTGATCAGTTGGCTGACGGAACATTCCGGCGCACTGTGCTCACTGCTATTCCTAATACGACTAAAATATTAACAGAATGGCAAACGTATATTCTCCATATGTAGAAATACAGACTGCTCGAATAGTCTACCAACAAACCAGTCTCCTTAACATCATTACCGAGATTCTGGACACGAAAACTACTTCGAATTAGGATAGGACATGCTGCTACGACCACACACATCCTATCTACCAATGCTTAGGCGTTCATTTAAGAACTTCTTTTCTTGTAGGGTTCCTCTTACTGGAGCTCCTAGATACAAAAATTCCATTTCCAAGGCCACATTGAAACCTGATCAAACATACTAACATGCGCTACAAAATTTAAATAACCCTAATTGTTATATCCTACTTAAAACAGAGCAGCAATGGACTCATGGGCTTGGTACTATGAAAATGGACCCTCGCTCATGTCTAACGGACGTTATATACAAACAGCAAACAATGTCACTGCGGTTCCATTTCCTCGTATAAGTGGGTACGATCATTGCCAAGTAACCCTTCACGATGTATAAAAAGGTAGTTTAATTTTTTCAATCGAATGAACCAAAATCAACATATGTACATGAAAAGAATACCGTGATAAATTTATTATAATAGCAATGTCTGGTTTTGATATTGTGCACTGTAACAATAAGTCGGCATTATGCGTATGTATATTAATTTGTATTTTCTTTTGCACCTATGTCACTAATATTTGTATTTCTTTAACTGAAAATAGGTAATTGCGATCGATTTTTTTATTTCTTATCCACAAATTTTGCTCCGATTTCCGATGTTTATAAAAATTGAGGGACTTGTTAAGTGTTTTAACACAACAGAGAATAAGTATATTCCTTGATTAGAAAAAGGGAACAAATTGCTTGAATTTTTGGTATATGTACATATGTCCATTATTTACAATTATTAATACTATTGTAATAAATAGTTCTCTCATTTTTTAATATATCATACTAGCATTTAATTAAATTAACACATTTTTACGTGAATATCAGCTAGATTTTTTTGGAAATTTGTTCTCTAAAATAAACCGACTCTTAATGAGAATGCAAATTGAAATATCTATTTTATTAGTGATTACATGGTGAAAGAAAATTGTTTAAGCTTTTAAGCATCCAAAACATTATCAGTACATTATCAATATATTCGACTCTTAATGTACCATGAAAAAATAAATTGTAATAACTACCGACAGCTATTCTAAAATGTGCTCTGAGATATTAATAAATACAAACACGTTAGCATATCCCACTTCTGTAACCAAAATATAACTATCTAACGTAGATTCAATAGATAGAGTAAAAGACTGTGTTTTTTTTTTAGAACCGAATTCTGGAGAATAGCAGCATTTATTTGGTAGACTGTGGACCTGAAGCCATATAAAACAACTTGCATTGAACAGTTCAAAAGGTAGTTTCCAATACATTTGAGGACGCAATCGTCGACACCATATGCACGCATTTTCGACAAAAGAGCCTGATGCCAAACTCTGTCACATACTTTTGAAATATAAAGTGCAATAATCCAAACACTCCCCAAAGAAATGAAAAGTGTGGTTTATCAGTGTTTCCATATCCTTATAAAGAAGAGATGTTAGTGCAATATATCGTTAATTGTATGGGAAAAAGAACTCGCATTTCTTGGGAATTGGTTGAACAAATGTTGTTTTCCATCTATGCGGACTCCAAACGAAAAGGGTAGATGGAAAATCTTCCGCAGTGATTTTAGCAATGTAGAATAACACCTCTTCAAAACTATGGTTATATGTATATCAAAATGTCTAAAAACTTTTCCAATAAAACGAGTGGGAAAATGAATTTGCGCCATAAAAAATTTAACGCGCTCCAATACAAATGAAACTAAGGCACAATCTGGAAGAGAGGAGAATGCGACAAAGTGATCCGTGAACAAATTGGCCTTATCTTTCGAATTTACAACTGGAGTTTCATTATGAAATACCGTTGGGATGGATGAGCAGGCGGGGATTTTTTATACTTTTGGCAAATAACCAAAACTGTTTATTACTCCTGGGGCACTAGTATTTTCTGCCTCATCTTTTGGCCGTGATATTCAAATTCAACGATACCGATAAGTGAATTGTAGTCATTTCTTAAACGTTTTCCGGGTTTCCACAGAAGGGTTGGTCTTATAAGACCAGAAGCATAACTCTCCTGATATGCCTAGAGGTAAAAATATGTTGATGGTATATTTATCGAGATTGAGTGTAAGGAACAAGTCCAAGGTGTTAGTGTTGTGATTGACAATGTCAGGGATTCGTATCGGCTCAGTTACAAGCTGCGTCAAGTTGTTCGACTCAGCAAAGATGTCAGCATATATTCCCTCAGGCATTGTCCGTCCAGAATAGCGAAGTCACCCAGACTTGTGTACATTAAAATCGCCCGTAATAACGATTTCAGTGAGAGGATAAAATGATAACTCATTTTTGGTAGAGCGAATATTTAGACTGGGGCCTCTTTAAATAGAGGAATATTGATTGCCCACGAACATTAAATTTTATCTACATGAAATTAAATTCTGGGTTGGAACACATACCATATTGTGATATTTGGTAGGCTACATTGCGAATGTAAATGGGTAGGCCTTGGTGAGGAAGAAATAGTGGCACTAAGCTATATCCAGATGAACTCAAATCTGAAGTCAGAATTCCTGCCTATCTGTGTTTCACTAACATACAATACGGCTGGCTTGGACTGAAAAGTATGAACGCATGCAGCAATGCCATTCCTTCTTAAACCACGAATGTTACATGCGTCCACTCGGAATTCAGTCGTCATTCCAAAGGTATAACATACAAAAACTAAAATAAATAATAATAACAATAATAATAAGAAAAAAAAATTATATTAAAATTAATTACACAATAAAATAACAAACTTATACAATAAAATAACGAAGAATAAAAATGATAAGAATAAAATAATTACACAAGAAAATAAACAATAAAACAGCTATTTCTGCGCAAACTCGAACACTACTAAGCTAGAATATGACTGAGAGAGTCAGAACCACCATTACAAATGTCATAGGTGTTACGCCGTTATGACAGAATGTGATGGCAGCTACGATAACGTTCCAGTTAGAGACCGCTATATATTCGATGTTATCTGTCTGCCCACTATTGCACTACGATATAGTGCAAGCAGCAGCAAAACAAAGAACAACCAGCGAAGGGAATTTTTTTACTTCATTACAGTTCACTTTGTACAAATTTAACTATTTGAGTAAATTCACTCTATCCAACACAAAACACTAAACTTCCAATGTTCATTCACAACACGTGCAATACCGATCCCGTTCAGTGGATAGGTCGTTAAACGCGTGCGCATTCAATGAGTACAACGACAACACTCCGTGTTTTGTGAATTCCCCATAAGCTAACACAATTTTTTGAGTAGTCGAGATTCAAATTTTCTGCCGTGATCACTGTGGATTTCCAGAGGAACTCTAAATCGGCAAAATACTTATGATACTACCTCTCCGCCATTGCTATTGCCTCCTGAATCGGCAAAACACTTATGTTACTAACCTCTTCGCCATTGCTATTGCCTTTGACCATTTCGTAAAGAAGTCTATCACTGCAAGTATGTACCGGTTTAAGATTTCCGTACTAGGGATGTGTCCCACTACGTCCACTGCCATCCCTTTCGATGGAGCACCGACATTTTAAAGTTTCATCGTAACCCTGATTTTTGTGTGTTGCCCTTTTACGGATGTGCAGCTCTTGCACTTGTGGTATTAATCTTCGATATCAGCATGGTAGCTAAAACTAATAAAAATTTTAAGAGTTTTGTGGTACCCAAGATGTTCTTTAGAACAGTCATCGTCGAACAGCCGCAAGTGGTAGTCATTTTTCTTCCACCATGTACGGCACAGTAATCCATTGTGTAGCATTAAACTCTCCCAATGTGGTTAGTACGCTTTTGTAGATGCACTCTTGCAGCTTCACGTCATCGAAGTGTCTCTGTTCCATTTTTAAGATATTCTGAGCTCACTAGAGCACCCATTCTTATGCTTCTTACAACCTCGGCTTATTTAGCTTCTTGGCGATAATAATGTTTACAGTTATTTATACAAGGTCTCCTCGAGAAAGCAGTCGCCTCTACGATGTTCTATAACAAAATCGTACTGTTGCAATTGCTCGATCTAGCATGCCACCTACCCTTCAAGATGTTCGAAGTGGCGCAAGCACTTTAACACAGTAGAGTATGTTCTAGAGAGAAATTTTCTCCCTAGATGATATTTGCTAAACTACCGGAGTGTTTTTTCACAGCGAGTAACTCTCTTCGGGAGACGCAATAGTTCCTCTACAAGTTTGGAAAACCATTTGCGAAAACAGGCTATCACCATCTCGCGATCGCCTTTCCGGTGCGATACCATTAACCGTATTACTAGCGTCTGTATCGATGATGAATTCATTAACATTGTCCAGATAATTTTTCGTTCCAGTCAAACTGACATCTTTCTTCTGTGAGCTGTTATAATGGTCGTAAATTTTCCGCAAAATTGCGTATGAATCTTGTATAGTATACATATAAATATATAGTATATATAAATAAGATTGAGTAGCGGGAGACGAGAAACTCGTCTTATTATTTGTTAGTGGCATATCTCGAACAAAATTCAGCTTCTCCAGGTCTGCTTGTATACGTTCAAGCGAAACAATGATCGATTTGAATTTCGCAATTCAATTCATCGAATTTGAATTTCGTAGTTTCTTAAAATCCGCCTTAGTTTTTGCGAGTGGTCCAGAAAGTCACCTCCAATTATGTTTATATCTATCGAATGTGGCATCGTATAAACCAAATGGCATAACTTTGAATTACCACAGTTCTTTTCCTGTAGAGAGTGCCGTCTTATCCTCGTCTCAATCCTCGATTTTCACCTGCCAGTAACCACTTTTTAAGTCTAAAATGGAGAGCCACTTCATTCCACTTAGCGTGTCCAGCGTATCATCAACTCTTGGCAATGGATAGCTTTCTTTCTTGGTGACGTCGTTCAAACAACGGTAGTAAACACAGAATCGCATCGTTCCGTCCTTTTCCCTCACCAAAACTACCGGTGAACACCATAGACTCGCTGACGGTACGATGGCGTTACAAGCTCGTATTTTACCGATCATTGTTTTCTGTTTTTGGCCTTATAGCAAATAGTTGTTGCATTTTTTGTGTTGATTGTTGCATTTTTTTGTGAAATACAATCACCAATCCAACATGTCCGATGAAACTCCTCCACGGGTTGCTACCGCTGAGTTTTTTTAAACAACGCATTCTTCATCGCTCAGATGTATTATTCGCACCATCGCAGGGATTGATTTCACAAACATACGAGCAATTATTCACGGTTGTCCAGTATTTTATTTTCCTACCATTAAAATCCAAACAGGCCCTCCTTACAAAGACTTTAGATATTTAACTGGTGCCAGAGTCTCTAATCTCGATAATAGAACTGTTCGATTCAAACAAAAGACAGTACTCGTCGGCGCTCCTTGCAAAAAAATTTCCTCGAAGCAGCTCTTTAAAACCCCACAATTGAAGTCGATTTTCAGCTAATATTTTCTCGTAAGGTCCAATCCGATTATCCAGTCATCGACGAGATCTGCCACTATAGCGAAGTTTAGTTTTCGGCATTGATTGTATCTTCAATTCGACACGCGGCCATTCGGACTTATATAAGTATATTCGCCCATAACTGCCCTAATCTGCTGCGTTCCCTGATCCGGACGAACTCCCTTTACCTGCAACGCTTGCGCCAGATCATTTTTCTGACTTCCAAATTCCTTATTACATCGATAAATGCTTGGAAGACATATCCTAGATGACTCTCTCCGTAGCATGATTTCAGCGCTTCTAATAAACGATCGTATGTGACTTCACCACCGAGAGCCTCTAACACTGTAAGAGCCAGATCACTTAAACCCAGTATTAGTCAGTTTGTGCCTGTTCATCTATCTACCAATTTGCTTTGGCCACATATTCAAACTGTAACTTGTATGCCGACCATGAAGTACTTCCATCAAACGGTGTAACCTTGAATTTATTATTTACATATGCGACAATAGTGCGGCTGGTGCATGCGCCACTATTGGCCTCAACTTCCGTAATTTTTGTTCTCAATTGTTTAACTTCATTCATAATCTTCTCTTCCACTATGTTGACTTCAGCCATCACCTTCTCTTCTACTTGGTTTACTTTGGATTCCACTTCTTCCTGTAGCCTATCTTGGAATACTTTGGAGGCAAATATAATTTGCATTTCCTATGTAAAGTTTCTTATGACAAGCGTACAAATCAGGATAGTGTAGAACACCTGTTTTCAAATATTCGGGCCGGGGGAAAATACAATAACGAACCAAATTCATTTGATTTCAGAATAAATTTGGCTTCAATATATTTAATGAAATTGTTATACTTTTCTTCGAATAACAATACAGAGACAGATTAAAAAATTATTTATTAAATAATGACTGGCAGTGCATTGAAGAACTCGTAGAGTAAAAACAAAATGAAAAGGAATTGGATTTTTTGGAGAGCAATGCTTATAGTAGTAGAATAATACATGAACATTCGCTAAGATACTTTTTAGGTTTTCCAAATAAATTCATTTCAAAATGCGATAATTACACGCACAAATTAAATAAAAATTAGGACTATGCAGTAGATATTTCCGAAACCCATATCCAAAAAAAGAAATTTCACAAGAAAGTTTCGGCAATTGCTTTAATCACAGAAAAAGTCTTTCAATATATATTCTTTAAATTTTATTTAAAAACAATTGCCGTTGGCATACAAATACTTTCCCAAATATAAATTACAACCAATTATATAACATAAAACTTACTATACCCAAGTATAAAAAAAGGGGTCATATTCTTATAAAAAACTTTATTCACATTTTCATTTATTTGAATGTTTGTAGGGCCTATTTATTTAAATGTGGAAAGGCTATCCCCTGAAAAAAAAACACCTAATAGTAAGCAAAATCCAAAATTAAAAATGACAAACTTAAAAAAGAAAAGGCATGAGAGGGTATAATTAATTTTTCGTAATTTTCCGAGGCATATTAAAATATTGGCGAATCACTTCTTTCCAACATGCTCCACAAATTTGACCAATATTTTGCAATTTTTTAAAAAAAACAGGAACCTGAAAAATATTTGATATCCGTATCTGTTATAGATATTCCAGCAAGACTATTTTGTTTAGTACGTATATGATGAATAGTACTTTCAAAAGAATCTTCTGTCTCCTCGAGCAAATTTGTGTCCATCATTATGTTGCTTTCGTGCTATATTTGGTCATTATTATCGTCACAATTTGATAAGTTTGATGAATATAGTTATTTTAGAGATACAACTTTGAGGAGAAAATAATGAATGCGAAAATAGCAAAAACCAGTTTGACATTTTCTAGAATTTTTATTTATTTATTTATAAAAACAGATTGTTCCAGAGTAAAGAATTCTGAGCCATTAAGTGTTTACAAAATTTTTTAACAAAAGTTATTTAAGAGTTTTATATATATTTACATAATTTGTACAAATTAAAACTTTACATTTTCATTGATTACATTAGCTTTTTATTTACTTAACACTAACTAAATGTTTAAATACAATGTTATAAGTATACTTTTAGAAAAATAATGAGTCCACAAAATTCAAAAAAAGTTTGTATTGTCTACACAATTTAGTAACACGGAAAAAGGTCCATTAGAACTTTCTTGTGGTTAAAGTAGGGAAGATAGATTTTCTATGCCTTGTGACTGTAGAAAAACTTTGGTGTGGTTATTAAGCAAAGACTAAACACGATCTTATAAATGCAAAAAGGTCCCCTTGTTCCGAGCAGAATGCCAAAAGTATTTAGATAGATTCCCAAGTCAGAATTACTCCACATATTAAGTGGTCTTTTGTTAGTCGGCAATAGCAAATACGCGCCCTGATTAAGGCACCTATTTAGGTCTGGGTTATAAGTAAGCGCGTTGGTTTGAAAAAAAAGTTTGAAGTTCTTTAAATATTACTTAAGTCACTTAAAAAATGTTGCTTGAAAACATTTTATTAAGTTTGAAATGGGTGAATAGCTTGGAGAGGGTAATGTGATACACATGGAAAATTTCAACTGACAAATCAAACTGTATATTTACTAAAATTCGACTTTGTGAGGGAATCGAACAAAGCGTGGTCCTAACTTTTATGAGATAGGATTTCAATTGTAGAAATATTGGATCAATATTGGAAGGGTTTAAAGCTGTTTTTAAAACAGAGAGTGTTTGTATGGATGACCCACTAAGCGGAAATATTGGCTGTTGTGTCAATGGCAGAAGGAATAGAAAAGGATTCCGCGCATAAAATAGATAAACAGGTTGGGCAATTTTGGAAAAGAGTTTGCGAATTTTTCAAAACAGCAACAGCAGAACCGCCATTAATGGCGTTCCGTCTTTTGGAACCGTCCATGTAAAAGCATTTGACTTAAACGTATGTTCCCAGAAATTTGAAGCGTTCGATGACAAAATATGGTGTGGAAGTTGAAACATTTTTTTAGAAGCTAAGTTGAGTATCACAGATTGTGGGGTAGAATAAACAGTGTCGAGGAATACGTGATTTTGAAATATTGCAAAAAAATGGGCATATTGAATTGTTTGTACAGATCCAGATAAATAAATTCAGACTGTCTATTAGAGAAGTACAAAAGGTACATGTGACTGTACGGACGATGTTATTAAGAGCAGTGTCTATTTTAGAGGTACATGTACTGAAGCCATAAATTGGGCGCTTAACCATAAACAAGTTATTTAGCAACATATGAAGAGAGAAGCGATGTGCACTTATTTGAAAGGAATTTTACTATATTGTTAATTTGACTCATTCATCGAATTAAGGCGTACTCTTTAGTTTATAGTACTGGTAAATGTTAGCCTAAAATTTTAAGATTTAGTTTATTTTTGATAAAATGTGAACCAATGACAATATTTGGGGGTGGCAGTTCTAATTCCGATAAATACGAATGGTCTCAAATTTTTCCAGATTAATAAGGGTATCTTTTTTGGTTATCCACATGCAAATGCAATGTTATCAATCTGACAGTGTTTGGATTAACGAGGTGTTTAGTAATGAAAATGAAAACAAAATGATGTTATCGATATAGATCCAATTATAAAGGTTCTGAATTTTGACTAGAGAAATTCATAGGTTATACCATACATATAATTGTTGAACAGCGCCACTAAAAAAGGACAACAATGAGGTTTTCTATTTTGACTATTGTATACCTTGAATAAAAATCCAAACTACGGTTTGTCAAAAAAGAATTCAGAGGACACAAGATGCGGAACTAAGTGAAAACCAACTCAATCGAAAGCTTTTTCCAAATCAACAGAGCGAATATGGGCATATATCGTAGTTAAATTGGTCTCTCTTAAATGATGGGATAAGTTCAGTAAAAGGGATTGAGTTCCTTTGTAAATTCGAAGATACATTGGATTCTAAGAGCCAAAATATTATTTGTGCAATTATTTTTTCTAATAACTTACTCAGGCAAGTAGGTTGGAAAGCGGTAATAGCACAGCTAATTTCCAGTTGTGATGATTAAAACCATATTGTAAGATTTTTGAGAAATTTGAATACACTAAGAGAGCATTCATTTATTGTTCGTTGTCACATGGTGTTAGTGCACGCAAGCTATGTGATATGATACTAATTTGAAGAATATTTCGAAATTAGATATAATAATTAGTGATAACCCATATGTTTGAAATTACATTTTCTTGTGATGTAAACTTATTTTTATAATGCCCACGCTGAAGACAACTTACAACCGTCAAACGGTCTCCTGGTCTTCAGCTCATCAATTGGTTCTTTTGTAAATTAAAATGTCTATACCTTGATAAAACAAGAAATATATTTTTCAATTTTTATAAAATTTATGACAGCCGGAAGTTTAGTTCCATCAAGTGTTCTAGAACACCTCAACCTATTCAAATTTCGGAAATAATGTTCTCTAGGTAGGTTAGGCTTTGGAACGATTTCCCTATCATGGAAAAAGTTCTTATTAAAAAGTAGAACAAAGAAAAACAAGAAAAATTATGCTTGTGGAATTTAACAACAAGATAGAAATGGAGCCCGTATTCAGGCGATATGTCAGAACCCAAAGCTTGCATGAGTGAACCAACCAATAAGCAATGGCAAATAAAATGGTCGTTATAAGTACTTGATTTGCGCAGAAATATATCCATAAGACCACCAGGATATCTCCAGACGGCCCCTTCTCACTTTTTTTCAGAAGTAATTTGAGAGTTTCATTGAACCGTAACGACTGTATTTTTGCAGAAAAGATAATGACATGGAAAATTTGTTGTAATTAACGGTAATATACCGCGATTCACTGAATATTTAGGAACGTGAAAAATTAGTAAAATTTATTTGGTGTGCGAATCTACCAAATAAGTTCAGAAGGAAAACGGCCACAGAAAGCGCACCAAATATATTTATAGCGCTAACGAAAATATTCAAAAAGAATTTGCAAACACAAAATACGGCGCTTAATAGTCAAATTAAATTTACCGCTATAAGGTAAGGCAATTCTTGTATAGAGAATTTTGCCAATAAGATTGCAGTTATAACATTAAAATTAAACAGAGTCAAAATGACGGACTAAGAAGAAGGTGTACCTCAATATGTAAAGAAAATTAACGACGACTTGGCATTAAAAACGGAATATAGAATTCCAATCAATCCATAAATGCCGATTGACGTCAAACTTTCCAAGATAATGTTTCACTGGTAATGGAGATTGAAAATACCAATTCAATAAATCAGATTTCATAACTAAGAGTACGATAAATAGCACTTATTATGAAAGAAGAAATAATAATAATGACAAAGATAGAATTAATAATTATAATAATAGAAATTGTAAAAACAATAATTACATGAATAAAATCGTTAAACACAACAATTATAATAATAATGATTATAATGGCAATAATTCTAATTGGAATCCTAATAATAGAAGTCGAATGTATAACGTGACTAATAATAATAAAAATGATAATAATAGACAGAATAATTAAAGATCTAATAATAAAAATAATCATAATTTTAATAACAACCGCAATAAAAGACAACATAATTTAAATTAAGAACGGTGTTCCGATCAACAACAAAATATTCGGTCAATCATGTTTTTGCGTCAATTCGCGTGGCATCCAAATATTGTACCTACCTTCTTTTCTTTATACAGATGGTTAAAAACTGTTGATCTTCTTTTGGATAATTTGATCGAAATTTTCGACGACGGGCGTAACTTTACGAGGTGTATCTATAACAAAGAAAATACCGGTATGGAATCGACAAAACTAAAATTGCGCGTAATTGGCTGTGACAGAATCGGGACCATAAACACCATTAACAATTTCAGCAGCTTGGCTTGCATTTTCGCCTTTATCAAAGTAATATTGTAAAATATACCGAAATTTCTCTTTGATAACTTTATTTTTTATACCCTATAACTCACAACTGAATCGAAAATAACAAACCGTAAAAGAATTTTTATGAGTACGGAATGTGACTTTCCCATCTGAACTTGTTTGATCAATACTTTAAGAGATGTATGTCACTACAGCCATCTATCGAAAAAATAATGGATTTCGTTGTCCCTTAACTAGTATAATAAAATTGTACATGTTAAACAAAAATAAAAATAGAAATTTGTACAATTTTTTTAAAACAACAAATAACAAATTATAAATGTAAAATTAAAATAGAAATTTCAATGTTAACATGCAACTTAACTATGATAAAATAAAACAAAAACATTATTCATAAAATATTAGTTTATAAACACTATATATATTGTAAACCTGTAAAATAAATAGAAACATTCATAGTAATACATAACAATATTAATATTAAAAGTTATAAAAATTGGTTAAGTAATATGCATAGATTTAAACGCTACACAATTGTAAACAAAAACATTTGTATCTGCATAGAATGAGAATAAGCAAAAAATAGAATATAAATATAAAAATAAAATGTAAGCAAACTATGTAAAAATTGACAAGTAAGGTGTCGTCATTTCTTCATATACACACTCGTAATTTAATTTCGGAAATAATTTCGTTTTTATAAATTCAAACAAAATCATTTTATTTTGTACCGGTGGGATGTAGTGACAACTGACCTATCCGAAAAATGTGGTCAATATAATAAACATGAATGAGTTATCACTACGTCCAAGCGAGAAATTTGAATACTTAAGAGAGCATTCATTTATTGTTCATTGTCACATGGTGTTAGTGCACGCAAACTATAATTAGTGATAACCCATGTGTTTCAAATTACTTATTTTGTTATGTAAACTTATTTTTATAATGCCCACGCTGAAGACAACTTACAACCGTCAAACGGTCTCTTGGTCTTCAGCTCATGAGGATCATGCATACAATTGGTTCTTTTTTATATTAAAATGTCTATACGAAGGTCGTTCAATAAGTCCTTAGAAAATCCAAGAAATTGCGCTTGTAGTGTCGGTAAAGATTATTTTTTTGTAAGTAGCGGTATCGCTACTTATTATCCATAGCGTAGTAAGTAGCGTTATCGCTATATTATCCATAGCGTAGATCAATTTCTATCGTCGATTAAAGTTAACGACATTTATTTGTGCATAACAATGGAAAAAAGCGAGTTTAGGGCTGTCATCAAACATTTCCATTTGAAAGGCTTAAGCCCGAAAGAAATTAAAGCCGAGTTGGATGCAGTTCATGGCACATCTGCACCTGTGTTTGCGACGGTTTACAATTGGGTGAATGAATTTAAACGTGGCCGTTCATCCACAAAAGATGAACATCGTTCAGGACGCCCAGTTGAGGTGTCTACTCCTGAAATCATCGACAAAATCCACGATCTGATTTTGAACGATCGGCGAATTAAAGTGCGCGAATTTGTTGAGGCCACGGGCATATCACAAGGTACAGTCGCTTCAATTTTGCATGAAAAATTGTCTGTGAAAAAAATTTCGGCAAGATGGGTGCCGCGTTTGCTCTCAGAGGAGAATAAGCGCAATCGTGTAGTGGACTCTGAGGCTATGTTGGCACTCTTTCATCGCAATCCTGCCGAATTCCTTCGTCGATATGTCACTGTGGACGGAACCTGGATACACTACTACACTCCAGAAACGAAGAGACAGTCATCACAGTGGATTTTCAAGGGTGAACGGGCTCCGAAGAAGGCAAAAACTGTGCCATCGGCCGGCAAAGTGATGGCCACGGTCTTTTGGGATTCGCAGGGCATCATTTTTATCGACTACTCGGAAAAAAGGAAAAACAATAACAGGAGCGTATTACGCGTCGTTATTGCAACGGTTGAGCGAGGAAATCAAAGAGAAACGCCCCTATCTGAAGAAGAAAAAAATCCTCTTGCATCAAGACAATGCGCGTGTGCACACCTGCGCTGTTTCCATGGCCAAAATTGTGGAATTGAGAATGGAATTGTTGCAGCATCCCGCTTATTCACCAGATTTGGCCCCGAGTGACTATTTTCTTTTCCCCAATCTGAAGAAATGGCTTGGCGGACGACGGTTCACTTCCAACGAGGACGTCATTGCTCAAACGGATGAGTATTTTGCAGAACTTCCGAAATCCTATTTTTTGGACGGGATAAAAATTTTGGAAAACGGTTGGAAAAGTGTATAGAGCTAATGTTGAAAAAAATTAAAATTTTTTTTTTAAAAAACAGTTTTTTTCCATCTTTTTCTAAGGACTTATTGAACGACCCTCGTACCTTGATAAAACAAGAAATATTTTTTTTAATTTTTATAAATTTAGTTTAGTATCATAACTTAGCGATCTTACATATGTTTGCTTTAATTTTTAATAAAAAATTATTAAAAATATTGTGTGTAGTATTCACTGTTTTTTTCAACATAATTTTAATTTTAGAGGTCATTTTCTGATTGTTCACTTTCTTTTCTTATTTTTTTTAATACGTAACATTAGTACTTAGTAGTAGACCTTAGTAGTAGATCTAAGCTTCACGACATTAAAGGGCATTTGCCCGGTCGTAAACATACTCGATGTCTCCATACCAGAGGATAAAATTCTTCATATTTTTTTATTTCTATAGACTATAAGGGAACAGTACAATGAAATTTTTTGTATAGAAATATATACAAATATATGTGCCAAAAAATTCTTTACAATATTTTCTTGTAGTTTAAGATTTCTTTTAGTGTTGATAACCTAATTTATTTCATATAAGTCCACTTTGACAAATTTAACACAATTAAATGTCAAAAATTATTAACTTTTTTTTGTGTTAATTTGACATTTAACACAATTAAATGTTAAATTATTTAAAATAGTTATAGTAAGTTATTTTGTTTTTCAAATTTGGAAATGATAAAAATAGAACCAAGAAATGGAATTTTGGCTCTAATTTATGTCATCTTATTACAATCATTTGTTGGTATAAGTGTTCGAATCAAATAACATCAGCATTACATCCTAATCTGAGGCAATACAACAGAAAACTAATATAAGCAGAATGAAATATTTACTGAGGGATGTGGTGGTCAGAAAAACGGTCCCAAGCCTGGCTGTAAAGGAAAGAAAACTGTGTAGAAGGGTGGCTCTTACAGGGTAGGTGCTGACCATTATACTGTTTGGTCTGTTCTATGGTTATTCAGTGTTGCAACTATAACTGCAAATCAAGTGTTCTCGAACGCCTCAACCTATTCAAATTTCGGGAATAATGTTCTCTAGGCAGGTTAAACTTTGGAATGATTTCCCTATCATGGAAAAAGTTCTTATTAAAAAGCAGAATAAAGAAAACAATCGGGCGGAACCAACACATTTTAACATTTTTCTATGGATTGTGCGCTTCCTAACAAATCTGGAGGTGCTCAGCAATTAGCTGATAACCTATCAAAGTTTCAGGCTGACGTAGCCGTATTACAAGAAATACGATGTACAGGGACTGGTATTTTGGAGAAAAGAGAATCTTTTCTTTTTGTATTGAAAAGAAACCTGTCCCGAGCAACTGTAAATTGTATATTACAGTTGCTCGGGACAGGTTTTTAGCCAGTCAGAAGGCTGTCATTATCGGATTTGAAGCGATAATTTAGAGGATATGCACTCTACGTATGTCAGGTAATTACAATTACGTCGGATTCATAAATGGTCATGCCTCTATAGAGGAGTCTGCCTACTCAAAAAATGACAGCATTTTCGAAGAGGTAGAACGAGTCCTCGATGCCTGGCCTAAATGTGACACAAAAATAATGCTTGGGAAATTTAACAACAAGATAGAAATGGAGCCCGTATTCAGGCGATATGTCAGAACCCAAAGCTTGCATGAGTGAACCAACCAATAAGCAGTGGCAAATAAAATAGTCGTTATAAGTACCTGATTTGCGCAGAAATATATCCATAAACAAACCCCTTCGAAAGAAATTTACTACCTGTTGATTGACCGTTAGCATCTCTCGAAACTAGAATATGTTAGCAATGATATTTGTCACGGAGACGAAACAAATTTTGAAATGATTTGGAAAGACACAGATAACATTATCATTCGTACGGCCGACAAAGGTTAGACAATGATTGCTAGCCAGCAACAACAAAATAATGCCGCATAGCGAGCCGTGCTACATTCCAAGAGAATGCGGGCACACGTGGAGAATTATTGCGAATTGCGAAGACAAGAGTAGAGGATTCACACATAAAAAAAGCCTGGTATAACAAATAGGTCTGTGAAATCGAAAAGTATAGGGAGCAACAGCACTGGACGCGGAAGTTTTATCTATGGGCAGAATGAGACGATTTACCTTAGATACTCATCGTGCCGCAGCAAAGGGGGTCGTCTGATTTTAGACAAATTGATATATTAAGACGATGGGCTGAATATTTTGATGAACTCCTAAACACTTACCCGTCAGAATACGAGCTGGATGTCTGCCAGCTGTAAAATACATAGTACCGCCACCATGTATCGAGAAAACGATAAAAACGATCCATCAGCTGAAGAACTACTCAACCACCCGGTGTCGACGGTATAGCCAGTAAACTGATTAAGTACGGAGGCGATACACTGCGCCAAACGGCTAATCAATTAATAGTCCAAGAATCGCAAAGTGAATCAATGCCCGAAGACTGACACTTGGGCATTATCTGTCAAAAAGTCTAGCTATTAGAATGTTATCACGTTGCGGCGTACCATCTATAAGATATTCTCCGACATCTTTTTAGGAAGGATAGCTCCATTCCAAAAAAAATTATTGGCCCATACCAGAGAGACTTCACCCTAGATATATCAGCAAAATATCAGATCTTCAACAGAAGCACCATCTGTTCATCGACTTAACATCCATGAGAGAGTACTAACGTACATAATAACATTATTAAAAGAAAAAAAACAATTTTCAGGTGAAATGTGTATCAATAACGTTACCACTTTGCACACTCAAAGTAACAACACCAACCCAATTGACTGAAAAGTAAATTGACACTAACAACGGATATACAGAAATTAACTTGGGGAATATTGATATCGTTAAAAGTTATGATATCATATAGCATGTTATAAATTTCAATTTTATAGAATCCATAATTGACCGAATACAGTACGCTTAATGTAAATGAACTTTGATGAGCATACATCTTAAATAAGTTAAGAAGCGTGGTAAAAACACTGATACCATGAGAATCAAAGAGAGAAAAAATTAGCCTATTATTGTAGATAATTTAATATTTTTTAACTGTCCTCTATTACTCGAAAATCTGGTCGGTGCCTTTTGCTTCCAAAATGAGGCCATGATCAACGATTATTTTTTTGATAATATAGGAAACAAAAATTCACATGACATAGAAATCTAGGAGGATAGTGCTTCTGCTCCCAAACCTTGCGAAACCATCGATTTTATTGAAGATACTAAATATTATATCATGCCTTATTTTTTCCATCTATGATATGGTATGTTGATTTAGGAGCAATGTAGACATTATTCCTTACGTGTAGGATTGGGATAAGGGAGATATTAAAATTTGGCATTTAAATACGATGGAACGTTAAGTTCCAGAGGAGTACGCCGTGTTACTACCGTACTCAGAGAACACCTAACTTTGTCGTAAGATACTTGTAGCCAGCTTTTTCGGGGATTGTGGGATAGGTTTGAAGGTTGGTACGTTCGTTTTTCAATCAAAAATTTTATTTCTTAAAAAAACAAGAAAAATTTTGTAATTTGATTTATGATTAGCGAAAATTTAAACTTTGATTATTTTTATGTTTTAATAAAATAAAGCTCTATTTATAGTATAATTATACTTAAGGAAACATAATCAAAAAGAAAAAAAATAAAACATCAGTCACACAAAAAACTATATAATAAGTGAAATTATATACAATACGTGTATATATTGGGTTGGTGCAAAAGTTATGACGGTTTTTTATGATCCCAGGTAAAAATTTTTTTCTTCAGAAATGATGAATACGTGTAGTATCTTCTTTTAAATGATTGCATTATATAAAGGATGCTTTCCCTCAACTTTCTATTCAGTTTTGGCCTGGCCAGAGTACAGTGAAGAGCTCTTGTATTGTTTCAAAATGTCGGTCGATAAAGTGCATTTACGTCATTATTTACTTTATGAGTTCCGTAAAGACAATACAGCGAGTGTAGCAACCAAAAATATTTGCAAAGTGTATTGAGCCGATGTCATCAAAGTTCGACAGGTACGAAGATGGTTTACAAAATTCCAATCTGGTTATTTTTCACTAATTGATAAACCACGTACCGGGCGGCCACTGAAGTCTGATGACGACAAGTTAAAAGTCCTAATTTACACCAATCCACGTCTTACCACCAGGAAGATCGCGTCGATTATGGGAGTCAACCATACAACCGTATTAAGGCATTTGAAGCGCATGGGGATGGTTTCGCGGTACGACGTTTGGATACCTCATCAATTGCCGGCTGCCAATTTATTGGATCGTGTTTCAACGCGCGTTGCTTTGAGTGCGAGACAAAAACCTTTTTTGCATCGTTTGGTAACGGGAGATGAGATATGGGTCGTGTACAACAACGTGACAAGAAAAGGACATTGGGCTATACCTCGACAAGCCTCATTAACAACTTCTAAAGCCGAAAACCATCAAAAAAAGTTATGTTTTGTGTTTCGTGGGATTGCTAGGGTATTGTGAATTTTGAACTCTTGGAACGCAATCAGACAATTACAGCAGAACGATATTCATCGCCCTTCAAATGGATAGACCAGAATTGGTAAACAGAAAAGGGGTAGTGTTTCATCACGACAACGCGCGACCACATGTGGCTATGATGACCCAACACAAGCTGAATGAGTTGAATTGGGATGTTATCAAGCATCCACCGTATTCTCCACATCTTGCTCCTTCCGATTTTCATTTATTCCGATCACTGCAAAACTTTTTAAATGATAAAACATTTCATACAATAGAGCAGGTAAAAACATCCCTTTCTACATATTTCGCATCAAAATCCAAGGAATTTTACACTAATGGTATTAATAAGTTGATAGAAAGATGGGAGCAGGTTATAAGAACGGATGGAAATTATATAATTGATTAAATAAATAACACAAATTTAAAAAAAAGTGTTTAATTGTATATGTAAAAAACGTCATTACTTTTGCACCAACCCAAAATATATATATATATGCATTAATACGTTAACACGACAACTGTCTGTCCCTATTTAACTGACTTAATGTCAACATACGAGGTCTGTTCAAAAAGTATCGCGAATTTTGAATTTCCGCGGGTTACGTAGCATATATTCGATTTTCGATTTTGTTGTGACGCTATGTTGGTACTTATGCCGACAAGTTCGGCTATTTTGAATGTTCAGTTAATTTTTGACAGCTGCTTTGCTTGCAGTGTTTTGGCTCGTCTTCGATTTTTGCCCATTCCAAAAAATGGACCAAAGAATCTGTATGAAATTTGGTGTGAAAAACAAAATTGCGCGGACGCATTCCAAATGTTGACTGTGGCACATGGTGAAGCTACCTTGGACCGAAGCAACGTTTATCGGTGGTACAAAATGTTCTTAGAGGGCCGAGAAGATGTGAACGACGAAAAGCCAAGTTCGGTCGAATGTGAAGGTTTTGCTTAGTTTTCTTCGATTGCAGGGGCGTGGTGCAACATGAGTTCTTGCCACAGGGTAGAATGGTCAATGAGGAATATTACCTGCAAGTTATGCGGAAGTTGCGCGAAGCAATCCGCCAGAAACACCCGCATTTGTGGAAGAACAAAAATTGGCTTTTGCCCCATGTTAACGCCCCTGCTCACGTATCGTTGCTTGTGCACGAATTTTTGGCCAAAAACAACACACTAATAATGCCGCAGCCACCGTATTCCCCAGATCTGGCCCCCTGTGACATTTTCTTGTTCCCGAAACTGAAGAGATAAAGACGGCGTCGAAGTGGGGTCTGAACAAGATCACAAAAAATGATTTTTTGAAGTGCTTCGAGGATTAGGAAAAACGTTGGCACAAGTGTATAATATTTGGGTGGGGATTACTTTGAGGGGGACAAAATAGATATTCATGAATAAATAATTTTTGAAAAAACACGATACTTTTCGAACAGACGCGTTACTTTTCGTATATGCATAAAAAATATATTGTTGGAAAGGTATAGGCGCCATCTTTGGCACAATATAATTTTTATTTGTATATGTACTTGCTTCTTGTATATTCTATAGCGTTTGATGCATATGGAAAACGTGATTTTTTCACTTGCTTCTACGATATTCAATAGTGTAAAATTGTGAACAATAAAAAAAGAGAAATGAAAAATAAATGAATACTTGGTTTTGTGTATGAATATTTGTCCAGAGAAATTTACCGGCTCGCAATATTTTTTGTGAAAACATGTAACGCTTCACATTCACATCGATTGATTATAATCAATTCATTACATTTAGTTTTCTGATGATATAAATGGTAATGTGATGAATTGATTGAATTATATATCGATGTAGATTTCAAGTCCGATGCACAGAATATTTATTCTGTAGCGTTCTATCATTCTTTGCGGTTGCATATATAATTTCTGATATTTTCGAATCGATAATATTTTTAAACGTTTTCTAAGCATTTTCTTTGCATTTTTATTGTAAGTATTTGATTGTTGATCGAATAATTTTTGGTAAAATTGAAGATGCACCAACTGATTAATGTATGAAATTAATTGAGCGTTGCAATTGACTACAACCATAAATACAATGCAGAAGTAACGACAATAAATTTGTAATGCATTTAAATGCATTAAAATGTAGTAATATCGCACATATTTCCTATTAATGAGTGGCTGATGCCAACCATTATATTTACTACCATGACATTAAATTATACATTGTTGACGATTATGAATGAATAATTACTACACCCACATCCTTGAAATACAAATTACCTTAAAGAAGACATTCCTTCTATGTGTTATTATATAGCGCAAGCGCACGTGCGCTATGAGAAAATTGAAAACAAGTGAATATGTTCAGTTTGACTTTACTCAGACTAAAGGTTTGATTTCAAGTGAGATACGATAAAACATAGAACTCATCATACTAATCTCATTAAAACGTTCCTTAATATCGTTTTTCTAAAGTTGGTAAATCTCTTATTCAAGCACTTATTACTCTTGGCATATTTTCGGTTCCCAGAATTTGAGGAATGTGAATTCCTTAGAACTATTTGCCATAGTTCATTAATTATGCACTTCAACCAACGTACATTCGTTCCTACGTAAAATGCATATGATTATGTGTTAAGATTTTGTATAAATACTCCATATTTAGAAAACTGGATTCATTCTGCTTGTTCAACTCAATAATAAAACAATTATTTTAAATATCTGGTATGTATTATTTAACAAGAAGAGCCCATCTTTAAAACTTAACTACGAAAATCAATGGTAAAGATTTCAATGCCTTAATGATCAATCTCAGTCCGCGTGAGTCGTGAGATAATCTTCGTCGAAACTAAGGGAATTTTGAATAATTTTTAAGATATAAATATTAAATCGAAACTTATTACAAAGTATTGAATTCATTTTTAATGCATAGGTGTTTATTAAAATTGAAGGCATTAATTTGTTTATTAAATTATTAATTAATTAAATCGTTTATAAGAGTGTTTTAATTGAAATATTTGTCAACACTAGTCCATACTAGTACAAACTAATACGCCACAGATGGAAGAATTGTGAAGGAATTCAAGTCCCTAAGATGACTTAATCATCTTAGGGACTTGAATTCCTTCACAATTAAAAACAAGAGGACATGGAAGATGACTGTTGGAGTAAATCACCTGGAAAGAATGGAAATTGCATATAGCTACACATAAGCGTATACATTATTTTTGAAAAAATATACTTATAAGAATATTTTTATATTATATAAAAATATAATATAATATACAATATATTAAAATGATTTTACGACTTTCTAGACAAATTTGAATAAAAATTTTAATAAGAAAGAAAAACAAGAAAAATAATGTACGAAAAAAACAATATTTTATAAAACGCAACAAATAAAAATTATAATTTCTGTATATCTATCACAGACAATATTATAAATGAGAGAAAGTACAGTTTTGAATTGATTTTAAATTTTATAAATAGTGAATAAACTAAAAGAATTTTTCTTGAATAAAAATTTTAATAACCGAAATTCATTACACCAAAGAATTTATGAAAGGTAGTTAATGGTAAAATAGTATTTATTGCTACATAGATAACCGAAAATGAAAATAAAATTGAAATTGCCACAAAGAAAGTAAAAGGAAAGTACTAAGGAATGAAACGGGCACACATTAGACAATAAATAATTAGCTTATAGCCAATTTTCATAAAAGAACAGAAATATCTAAAAATATTAAAAAAAAAAAAACAAAGTATGTTCAATGAGAAAAATAGTAAATCTTATTAAATGGAAAACGCAACGGGAACGGATATACAATACTCACTGAATTACAACAATTTTGTGCGATTTAGCCAATTCGTTGTGTTCTCATTTTTATTGTATTTCGTTTATATTTTTCAATCTTAAATTAAAGGCGGTGTTTGAACTCTTGAACAGAGCGGTCACGTTTTTGATTTCGGTGTAGAAAAATCCATTGTGATAAATTATTATTATTGAAGTGAAAGTGTCTCATCTAATTGCGTGGAAAAAAGAGAGAGAAAAAACAGTGTAAAGACTATAAATAGACTACAAATAGTATAACTGCATTTCGGCGAGTTAAATTTGCATAAGCAGAGGCTGCATAGCGGTACTCTGCTTGTGCACATTTTCAGTGAACAATAAAACTGTTGATAAACCAGAAAAGACAAGAGTTTACGTACGCACGATTATGACGCGTAAGCGGTCAACGACACCGTCCATTAAATCTACGGATTCCGTTACGGACTCTGCCACATTCATAAAGCCGACTGGCAGAGATAGACAAGTATCGGGAAAGCGGCTCTCATCGCCAAAAACTACAAAACCTCCAAAGAAGCAAAAGCAAGTAGCGGAGCCAACAACTAGCCAGCTATCGTGCAGCAACAGATTTGCTTCTTTAGCGCATCCTGATGCAATTGCTTCTAATGCCGATATTGGGGCGGAGAAACAGACTACACCGCCCATTTACGTTCAAAACGTCACCAATTTTGGTGATTTAGGCCGTGCCATTGACAAACTCATTGGTACGATTGAATTCACATGCAAGGCCCATCCAAAAGGTCTTGCAATTTATACAGAGAGCGGCGCCTATTACAGAAGTGTCGTAAAATACTTGGACGAGACTAAATCGGAGTTTCACACATATCAGCCTAAAAATGTAAAGCCTTTCCGTGTAGTGATTCGCCACCTACATCATACTACGCCGGTGGAGGATATCAAAAACGAGTTGGAAGTGCTTGGTTTCGTTGTGCGCAAAATCAATATCGTGAAAACTAAACGTCAAGAGGGTCGATCTCTTCCACTATTTTTTGTGAACTTGGAACCCTCAGCGAAGAACAAAGAAATTTTAAAATAGAGACATTGTTCTACACAAAAATTAAACTTGAGGAACCGTATCCGCAAAAGGATATTGTTCAATGCCACAGGTGCCAGGAATTTGGACAATCCAAAGCCTATTGTAGGCACCCGCCTAAATGTGTCAAATGTGCTGGTGAACATTTGACATCTGCAAGCTTAAAAGAGAGGACAAGTGCGGCTAAGTGCGTCCACTGAATGGGTGCACATCCAGCAAACTATAAGGGTTATGCTACCTACAAGACCCTACAAGCTAAAATAAAACCCCAAATTCCGCATACAAGCTTCGTAGTACCGACCATTTCATATGCATCAGTAGCATCAGGTCAACCTCAACACCGACAACTACAACAGCAACAACAACACCAGACACAGCAACAGCAGCAGCAGCAACATCAACAACTACAGCAGCCACAACAGCAACATCAACAAGGACAAAATTCGAATATTAATATCCCGTCAGGAGTCTCCGAAATTCAACAAGAACCAAACCGACAGCAATATCAGCAGCCAAAAGTACAACAACAACAACAATATAGTAAGAACTATATTCCCCCTCCGTCATTTTCGTCCCACGATATATCCTCAATTTTCTCCCAATTAACTAACTCACTTGTACAGGAATTAAATAAAATCCTAACACCTCTTGTAAATGCGTTAATGTCCATCGTGTCAACTTTATCGTCCACCGTTCAGAAATAAATGTCGTCGTGTACTCCAAATTCCCTTACACTCCTATTTTGGAATGCTAATGGACTGAGTTCCAAACGACTAGAACTTGACTTATTACTACATGACAAACGAATAGACGTAGTACTCATTACAGAAACGCACTTCACGTCCAGGTCCAACTTCTACATACGCGACTACACAACGTTCAGGACCGACCACCCTGACAATACTGCCCATGGTGGCACTGCTATCCTCATTAGAAATTCTTTATCCTTTTCTTTTCATTCCTATATTGCAGATTTTCTTCAATCCACCGCAATATCAATTGACTGCTCCCCTGTCCCCTTAACTATTGTCGCAATCTATGGCCCTCCTAATAAACCTATAAACTCCCTTGAATTTAGGCAATTTTTTTAAGCTCTTGGGAATTCATTCATTGCTGGTGGTGACTTTAACGCCAAGCACCCACAATGGGGCTGTCGAGTCTCCAATCGCCGTGGGATTATTCTTAACCAAGTGCTTTCATCCTCTCCCTACCAAGTCATCCCTCCTCCTACCCACTTACTGGCCAACTTCCAGATCTAAGCTTCCTGACATTCTAGATTACTTTATAAATAGTCCCATGAATTCCTCCAACATTAATGTTAATTCACTCCTAGATCTTAACTCCGATCATAGCCCTGTTCTACTAGTCCTCGATTCCCAATCCACTCCAAAAGTCAATGCGCCGAGACTTATTAATGGACCAATTGATTGGGAATTATTCAAACAATATATTGACGAGCATTTAGACTTACGATAAAAGCTTAAAAACAGAACAAGAACTAGATGACGTGGAACACAAGTTTACATGTTTATTACAAAACGCTACAGCCTTTTCGCAAAAAAGTAAAAACTCGAAACCTACACAAAACCTGACAATTCAATCATTAACAATTAGGCGTTTTATTGCAGAAAAACGAAAAGCAAGAGCTGATTTGCAACATATAAGAATGCCCAGCGACAAAACCAAACTGAACAAGCTGCAAAAGGAACTACATGACGAAATCACTAAATACAATACAGAACGTTTTAGAAACTACACTTCAACCCTAACGAAAAACAGAACTTTGTGGACTGCTAAAAGACAAATACTATCTTATAGAAAAACAAAGCACCCTTTACGAAAAACTGACGGAACCTGGGCCAAAACGGACAAACATAAAGCAGACGCTTTTGCTGAACACCTTGTACAAACATTTACTCTAAATGAGGACATATTATACAGGACTCTTTACACTACAATCGAGACGGAACTATCCATTCCTTTACCCATGAGTCTTCCCCCTAAGGCAATCACTCCTTCCGAAGTTGGCAATTTAATCAAGCTCCTTCCCAAAAATAAAGCTCCTGGCTATGATCTGATTACCTCCAATATACTCCAACAACTCCCTAAAAGAGCAGTAGTTTTCCTTGCCACAATATATAACTCCATCCTTAGAACAACACATTTCCCAATCCTCTGGAAATTTGCCATCATTAAAATGATCCCTAAGCCCAATAAACCAATAAACCGCCCCACTTCCTACAGGCCAATAAGTCTCCTTCCACTACTCTCAAAAATCTTTGAAAAAATCCTCCTTCGCCGCTTACATCCTCTACATGAATCTTCAAATTTAATTCCTAATCACCAATTTGGTTTCCGCATCGAGCACTCCACTACCCAGCAGTGTCATCGAGTTGTCGATTTCATTGCATCCTCTTTAGAAAGAAAAGAGTGCTGTCCCGGTGTGTTTCTTAATATAAGTCAAGCTTTTGATAGAGTTTGGCACCCGGGTCTACTCAAGAGGTTCTTTCCTTCCACCTATTTCCTAGTCCTAAGATCATTTCATTCCAACCGACACTTCCAAGTAAATGAATCCAACGAACTCTCCAATATCTCTCCGATATTGGCTGGAGTTCCTCAGGGTAGCATACTTGGATCCATCCTCTACAACATATACACATCCGATATCCCAATTTGCCCTTATATCTTCTTTGCTACATACGCCGATGATACGGCGTGCCTTGCATCTAGCGAAAATCCCCAACATGCTTCCGAAACCCTCCAAATCCAAATCCAAATCCTCCAGAACTGGTTTACCAGATGGAGAATAAAAGTCAAAGAACGTAAATCTACCCAGGTAACTTTCACTCTCCATATACCTTAATGGCAGTGCCATACCTCAACACACCGAAGCTCGGTACCTAGGACTGTACTTAGACAAACGCTTGACATGGAACCCACATACAAGACTTAAAAGACAAGAACTAAAAAGACGTTACCTAAAACTACTTCGACTTCTAGACAAACGTTCCAAATCTACGATAGACAGCAAAGTACTGATATACAATACCTTACTGAAACCCATATGGACTGCTAAACCTTCTAATTCCCATCGAATCCAATCCCTTCAATCAAAAATACTCCGTACAATTGTCGATGACCCCTTTTATGTTTGCAATACTGTTATTCATCGTGATCTCAAAGTACCATTTGTTTTTGACGTGGCTGTATCTCGTTATAAAAAGTCCCGTTCCCGTGTCCTCAATCATAATAATCCTCTTGTTCAAGAACTATCCTCCACGTCCTTCGCTAGAAATACCCATCGAAGACTTAAGCGTCACTGGTTGCGTGATTTACTAAAATACTGAGGCTTAACAGAAACGCACGCTAGCAGGAGGAACTTCATTGGATGTTTATTCCCCACAACCTTTTAAGCTAATTAATAATATTGCTCAAATTTGCTTATTACTATATTGTAGTTGTAAATATCTGTAAAAATAAAAAAATAAAAAAAAATAAAAAAAATAAAGGCTTGCAAGTATAAATTAATTTCTTTTTTTCCTGTCCTTTTTCCCCTTTTTTCCTTTTCTTTTTATGTGATTATTATAACTGTCGTTGTTATTTTTTTCTATAAAATTCATGAAGTAACCACTTACAAGAAAATATATTTATTTAAAAATTACTCCGCATTTGTTGAAGTGGCGAATAGCAACAGACTTGAGATCATTGGTCAGATTAAAACACCGATTACATTGCGGGGCATTACAAAACAAATATTAATTTACATAGGTCCGAGTCTAACTCAGGAACTACAATATATCAGGGGACAAACTTTTGAAAGGCGTTTGGCACGCACATAGTATTTTCCATACCACAACATAAATTATAACCGGTGAAGGCAAAATTTCCTTCGTATTAAATATGCGGCTTAGGAAAGACTCATATGTTGGAACACCAGATCGACGTAGGATCCCCGGCACCGGCTAAACTGAGTTTTTTACCATATTTTTCCGGTGCTACGGAATTTGATGGACGTGGAACTTAAGCAAATGTTGGTACTTAAAGCAATAGAGGAGAGTCAGAGTCCATGGCTCTGACTGCTTAGAAAACCTGGGAAGATCAGGCTATGTTTCGACGCAAAGAAGGAAACAATTCTCATCCATTTCCTCGAGATTGATGGTATGCTTAGTCAGATTCCTCCTGCCGAGTTCATAACTAACCTGGACCTCATGGACGTCTTCTAGCAAATACCTCTGGAATCAACATCACGAGAGAAAACTGCTTTTACAATACCTGGTTTTTGACTCAAATTTAAAATTGCCTGTTCGTATAGCCAGCTGTTTGTAAGATGAGGAAGTAAGGTGGCAGCCATCGTGAAATATCATTTCCAAAAAATACCCAGAAAATTTATCGTAGACAATTTGTGCCTTCTAACAATTTATCGTATTGTGATGCTAGTCGACATGGGGTAGGAGGTGCTCTGCTGCACTTAGATAACGACGGATAACAACGACCCATCGCAAACATGTTATAAAAACTAAATGGATCGTGCTAGCCTGAAATGGTTAATAAGTTAGAAAAATGTTTGGTCCGGGTGGAGTTTTAAATTGCAACGATAATTTCCAAATTGAACACCGGAAGTGAAGTTTAAATGTAGTCCCTGATACGGTATCCCTTATTCATTGCAAAGCTTGAATACCTTATATAAATACACCGCAGCTAATTATCTCCGATACAACCTAAGACGCAACCACGTCGGATCTGGACAACCTTCGCACCGAGCCTTTTCACTCCGCGGTACCTAACTATCTCGCATTGAGAGAGGTGCTCTCCGATCGTGATGAGCTGCCAGATTTGAACATAGATGGGAATTTGGTATACATTCGTACGATCCCCACTCCCAAGAACTGGATACTAGTTGCTCGAAAATAAGGCTTGGAAGCTGTGGATACAAGGTATGAGAGATGAAATAATGCCCACTGTGGAATAAGGAAAACACTGGAACGCAGAAGACGGTATTTCTTTTTGGCGTAAAAACGCACCGGAGACTAGACAACACATTTAATCGTGTGATATAGGCAAGAAAACTAAAGCAACCGAACATTTCGTTAACCAATGGGAACCTTACCATATACCGAACGTCGCTGGCAATATACATATATAGAATACCTTAGTGATATATCCTGCTTATTAAATGGATCAGAGCGCACGTGAACCGCATATTCTCCCTACAGGGATTTATCTGATATTCTGATGGTCGCCATGCTTCACAACACACAGTAATATGAAAATTTGGTGGATTAAACGAAGCTTATCGGTTGACTTTCGAAGGAATATAGCCTGGACGTACATCTGCATCCAGACTCAGTCGATAGCCGCCTTACTGAGCGTTTCCTCGTGCCTAGCTGCAATGGATACAGGGTTTCTTTTTTTCAGCTTATTCTCCTGCGGGTAAATCTGTGCAAGAACCGGCGTCGCTAAGGATCCCTGGTGTTGCGATTCTGCGGATTCCGAACGCAAGGAAGTTTGCTGCGGTGAACTGTAAAAACGACGCACGTGGAAAAGATGGAACGACGAGAAGAGCTGGGCGGTGGATGCTGGAAAGAGTTGTGGAAATGATCCCGTTTGGTGTGTGTTTTTTGCCGGACCAAGAAATTATCATGAGAGGTTAAAGGCGGTTCCGCGCTCTTCTCAACGTCGACTTGTTTTTTCGTTATTTTGTTCTCTTTTATGCATATAACAATAATTACAACAAAATGTACGAAAAAAACAATATTTTATAAAATGCAACAAATAAAAATTATAATTTCTGAATATCTATCATAGAGAATGTTATAAATGAGAGGAAGTACAGTTTTGAATATTTTTAAATTTAATAGTCAATAAACTAAAAGAATTTTTTTTAAATAAAAATTTTAATAACCGAAATTCATTTTACCGTAGAATTAATGAAACGTTGTAAAGGAAAAATAGAATCAATTTCTATATAGATAACCGAAAATGTGGAATAATTTAGAAATTACCATAAAGAAAATAAGAGAAAAGACGAGGGAATGAAACATTCGATAATAAAGAACTTATAGGCAATTTCAATGAAGGGAAAAAAAATATAAGAAAAAAAACGAAGAACGTTAAATGAGATCAATACTAAATGAGGTTAAAAGCAAAACGCAACGGGAACAGATATACTAAGTGAATTACAACAATTTTGTGCGATTTACCCAATTCGTTGTGTTCTCATTTTTTATTACATTTAATTTTTTTTTTTGATTCTTAAATTAAAGGCTTGGAAGTATTAAACAATGTCTTATTTCCCTGTTCTTGTTTCACTTCTTTCCTTTTCTTTTTGTGTGATTGTTATTGAATTTAATGTTTACAAAGTGATCAAGAAAGGAAGAAGACACAAAAAGAGAACACGGAAAAAAAGGAACACATAATCTTATATGTTTTTACAAAGGAACTCTTGTTGCGGAAATAGTTTTTTTCTGTGGTTAAATGTTACTATAAAATTAATGAAGTAAGCATTTTTTTTCTCTCCTGTTTTGCAAATTTTTTTCTCTTCTTTTTTTCGTATTTTTTCCATTTTTTTAAGTTTCCATTTCCTAGCCTACATTTTGTTCCTTGGGGAAGTTAATACCTTTACTGTCACCAGATTTAAATATACCTTACGGCATGAAATTTTTAATTATGTTTGGGTGCGGAGGCGATAGTTACAAGTTTAAGAATTGCCCGTACGATCCCACAAAGAAAGCTTGCCAGCATGCCCTGTCACTCCATCGTCTTATGGATAGTCAAGTTAATATATCTGTATCATCCTCTAGAACTTCACGTCCGTAATTGATTTTTTATTTAAGTTTTTTGAGGAAATACAAAAGCATAACAGTTTACATCTCAATTCCACGTCGTGTTTCATTTTGGATAATTTTTGGAAGAAAGTGAACTTTCCTACGTCGGGCCTGTACTTAGTTGGGATTGTCGTTAGAAAATAAAAATGCAAAACGCGTAAAGATTACATCATACACTGTTTGTTTCGATTGTTTGTTCAGTGTAAACTTGCTCGGTATTAACAGGAAAAATATTTGTTTTAAATCGAATACTTAAATGCTGCATTGAGTCCCATTGAATAACTTGAGCGATTGTGTCATTGTGTGTTTTGGCATCGATTGAGTGAAAATTATGCACCGTGATAATTGGAAATGCAAATATATTTAGATACTGTGATCACTGTAAAGCAGAAATTGGAACTGCAACGGATGCGAATAAAATTACCAAAACAAGGATGGCTATAATTTTAAGCATATGAAGTAAAACAGGTAGTCAGATTGAGACTCAGGTCATACAGTTACGAATGATTTAAATTATGCTATAATTTAATGATTCAATCAAATGATTGAGAATGTCAAACTGCTACGCGAGAGCGTAAAAAAATAAGTTTTCTGGCTATGTCATGTACTTAGAATGTGGTAATAACGGAAAACCGACAGCAGTTGCTGAGGCAATGCAAGACTCAAGTTGTAAAGAATGGAATATCAATCGCTAATGCAAATCTGCTTTTAAAATTTGTTGATATACCGTAAGCTCGAAAAGAAATAAATTTAAAATGGGGGGTTGGACATGAAGGCAGATTCAAGTACAAAGACCGACGGATGGTGAACGGATGTAGTCAGCGTCCTAGAATTGATTACGGGGAAACATTTTCTCCAGTATTCATATGCTAATCGATACAAATAGTACTGGCATGAAAATAACAATATGAATTATACGAAAAACTATTGTATAACAGAAAATATAATCTATACTAAGAACGTAGTTCCGAAAAAAATATACAATATGTTCTTATATATAAATACAATGAATTAAATGATTGAATTATATAAGGCTACAGCAATAAATCATGAGTTTCACAAAATCAACCATGATCTGCCAATAGTCACAGACGAGACAAGAGGAGGAAACTTCCTAGGTGACGAAATATTCACCTAAGATATAAGGGTAAGTGGTGCAAAAATAAAGATACAAATGAGGGGGGGGGGGAGAGAATCGACAACTCATCCGCAATAAGCAAAACAAAGTTTTATACACAGATATTGCAAGAAACGCTACCTAAAAACATCAAATAATCAAGGAAACATAAGAATTATATGTAGGAAGTACATATATGTAGACATATCTCATTGCATTTTCAATAAATAGCAACCACTATTAATTTAAGACTCCCTTTCGTTCTAAAAATTTCAACGAACTGCTTCCAGGTTATGCATTAGTGAATTGCGGACTCATCTCTGTCAACGACATCATTATAGTACTTTTTAATTTCTATGTTCAGCTCACGTTGTAGTCGGGTAAGTTTCTGTTTGTAACTAGACATTCGTAATGGTGGGCACTGCGCTGTCGTATTTCTTTTATAATTTATAAGTATGTCCTTAAGTTAGACAAAAAAATTTATTGCTGAGGTACATGCAGTGAGGTTCGGTACTACGTCATTGATTTTCAACATTCATTTTAAGTCAATATATTGGTCATAATTTCTAAATATGTTTCAATCAATTTCTGCATTAACAAGTCTAAGATAAGAAGTTTTTAAGATTGGCTTAGCATTAAGAATAAGCAAATCAAGACTATTATCAGAGTTTAAATCCTTGAGAGTTTCAATATTGTAATTAAGGTAATTAAAGAAGTGATAATAAATAAATCAATCATATCAGGTGCATATATTGTCATCCTAACATTATGATTTTGTTAAAATGACAATATACAATTTGATTCAGGGATTCAGAGGCAAAATTGGAGTGGAGGTTATGCTTAATGGTTTTTGTCAGAAGCATAACTGTTTCCGGTTATAGACTATATTACTGTACATTGAGCAAATAACATGTGGTTCCAGCAGAATAGCGCTGGAATAGATAATTTCCTGAAGACAATAAACTTAGATCATCCTAGTTTAAGAAGCATTACAGGATGGGAAATTCCACTTGCTATGCCTTTTTTAACATCTTGAACAAAGAAACAGATTTTAATTAATTATTAGCGCAATCCTTGGATTGAAAAGTCATAAAATTTACGACAGCTGGGAATCTATCTTTAACATGTCAGAGACTAATAAAATTGAAAAAAATGTTTTTCGTATAAACTTAAGCTTTTTAAAAGTTGAATAGCAAAATCAAAGCAAACTATATAATATAAATTCGGTAAATTAGACTGTTATTTTCAATCATATATTCATATATAGATTTGTTCCTAGTATTTTCATTTAAGAATTGTTCCTAATATTTTTACTTAAGATTTGTTCCTGCCAATTGTTGTCAATATTAAGCGTTTGTCGATATAGAGTCCTAAATAACGAACTTTGTCTTCTGGTGGATTAACTATGCTCTTCAAGGATATGGTTTTCGGAAAGAGTGAAAGCGATATGAACGCATTACACATTAGTACCGACGTATAAATTCTAAATGCCATGGCACTAAAGACCAAAAATATTTTCCGTGTAAGCCAAAATTTGTTTATAGTTGAATAGAAAAATCAAAACAACCTTATAATAAATTAGGAAAATTATGCGGTTATTTTCAATGATAAATCTATGTTAAACTTATTTATTAAGAAGTAATTTCTAAGCTTCACGATACTAAAGACCATTTGGTGATAGGATGCTAAAGCTGCATTTGAACTTTAGTTTGTTTGCGTACTAATTGCAAAACCACGCGATGTCGCCATACCAGAGGACAAAATTCTTAAGATTTTAGTGCAAGGGATGTAATACAATTAAATTTTCGTAATTGCAATGTCTAATTGCCGACATAAGTCCTTCAAATTAGTCAAAGAATTCTTCATATTATTTTACTTGCAGTTAAAGATTTCTTTTAGTGTTGGGGGGAAGGCGTACTTACCTATATTATTTACAAATAACTAATGTCAAAAATTCGATTACTTATCAATTTCATTGAGAATAATTATAAATAATTAATATTAAATACAATATTGTTGATGCGTGTATCTTTCCTATATGTATGAATAATTTGCACCTTACTGAATACAACTGACATTGAAAAATTTCGACATTTCAAGTATGACCGCGCAGTGCATTTGAAAACATATCACCCCCATAAAAAAAACCTATATTAGCAAAAAAAATGGAGTTTTGAATATAGTTGTCTATTGAAATTCGATGTTATTTACAATATATTATGCAATTATAATACTTATATGTTGATTTAAAATATGTTGATTTATTTTCAATTAACTAAAATATCCTATCAATAAGTAAAAATTCGCAGACAACATCATTAAAATAATAGAAATACACGAAATCAATATCAACACTCAATTATCTTAACGCTTTTTTATGACGAAGCTAGACGATTTAAATCCGCAACAGAAATGTTAGCTTATTATAAATATATTTATAATGAAAATGAAAATAAGTCGCACAGGGTAGATAAGTCTATAATAAAGACTTATTTTATCTTCCATATACTGTTTTGCGTTTAATCTATATGTAAAGAATATAATCTTACTATCAATCTAGGGGTAAAGCTACATGTATGGGTAAAGAATCATATAAAATAGACAGTCCTATGTTAACAGTAATTTCTACTTTAGCCCAAATTATTATAATCATATATGAAAACTGAAAAACCTATTGATAAAGTTCTAGAGCTTAATATTGTATATTTTATAGTTTCTAATTATATTTTATCAGCTGTTTATTTTCAATTAAGATCCAAGCATAAAATTAATCATATTAAAAATAATTTCAAATTTAATTAATAATATATATTTGAAATTCTTTTTATTGAAAGCACTGGCGCTAAAGGAATTTCTTATATTGCATTTCTTTGGCACATCGCGAGTGGAAAGCATTAGAAGATAAATGAAGAGATGCTGGTGCACTTGTTCTCGCTTAGCAGATGATCAGTTCGCTGCAGCTATCGTACTGCTAATTTTCGAGGCTTTTTGGTGCGGTTCCACGCTTTGCCTAGGAGGCGGCCATTGTGTCCATTACAGGTTGTGACTTTGACCAATACGAGTGTTTATCCACGATTTGTTTTCTCTTCCGAAAGCTGGTATTAAAATTTCCATATTCCCGATGGAAAGGTCCAGTTCTTTTTTCCGCACATTATGTTGAGGAAACAATAACGTCATAAGGAAATTAAAATAGAATGAAAATATAGTGGTTCTTTGCGAATTAGCGTCGGAACATACTTCAATAGGATGCGTTTCCACGACCCCATATATGGTAGTATAGCAAGCTAACGACTTAATGATGAAATACTTATAAGCAGTTATTTTTATAATTAAATTCTATTTCGTTTTCGAGTATAGTATTTAATAATTTGCACTTCAACAATTGTCACTGTAATATTGTCATGTATAACTACATTTGTCTTTTATGTTATATAACTGACAAAATTGTATTCATACATATGTATCTTTCATTTGACATTAAAAAGCTAAAGCACATTAAGTAACATCAGTATGTAGTTAATACCTTTCAAAGGTCGCAAGACGAACAGGCATGCGAATATGACGAAGCAAATAAATATTCTTTGCCACCAGTTCCTTTAAACTCAAAATATACTAAAAGACAATTATACGAAAAGTTGGATTGATATGAAATACATACACTATACTAAAAAACTAAGAAACTAACTTGTAATCACAAATAATATCGGATGTTTTAGTGATAGAACTACCGATAAGGTTAACTGTCAAACCACCAGTCATCTATTAAACTTTGTAGAATTTCACAATAGAAAACGTTTCTTAATAATTCATATTTACTTTAAAAATAAATAGTTTATTCAATGACTTTGTAAACATGCAAAAGTGTCACTTTAAGAGTGAGACGAACACACAATAGATATTGGATATACCCATTATATCCACAAATATGAACTGTTTGGTAAATTACGCTGTTATTTTTAATAAAATTTATTTGTGTTGATATGTTCATTTCAGTGTCGAAATAAAACGCGTATAAATTCGGAAATTAAGCAATTATTTTCAATTGCATTTTTTGAAAACATAATTTTATTTTAGAAAAAAATCTCGATTTTCTATTTTTTTAAGTAACATTGGTACTCAGATGTTCTCTTTTTGTTATTTTAAGTAACATTAGTACTGAGCTGTTAATTCGAAGCGTCATGACACTAAAGGCCATTTGACGATAGGATGTCCAAAGCCGCATTCGAACTCGAGGTCGTATTCATACTTGCCGCAAACCCACTCGATGTCGCAATACCAGAAAACGAGTTCTTAATATTTTTTAGGGCTGCATAACAATTAAATTTTTTGTAATGGCTAATTGCTCACATAAGTACCCAAAATGTGCCAACAAATCCTTTATGATATTTTACTTGTAGTTTGTAATTTTTTGTAGTGTTGTTAATAACATTTATCTACCTACTTTATTTACAATAAGTCCATTATAACGGGCTTTCAATGATTCAGCAATACAAAAAAATTTATTTATCGACTGAAATTCGCTATAATTTGAATAATGTTATTTAAAAAATCTAGTTTTTAATTTTCGCAATTGCTGACTACTGATTAACGTATCATACATTTTTTTCAAATTGCGAAATGCATTGAGCATACATATTTATTATTTTAATTTCGTAAATTCATTTAAGCAATGATTTCTTGCCGATAAAAGTCGAATAATAAGTGAAATATATTTTTTTTAAAATATCGCTACCCTGTTACCGAAAATTCCTACATTGCAATTTTGACTTGTGTCGTTCTATTAAACTTACAGTAAGGCTTACGAGTTTTTTTACGTAGACATGATGCGACATAGTTTTCCAGCTCCCTCAACGTTGACGGTTTGAGAGTTTCAAAATCAATTTCTATTTCATCGGGATTGGAATCTCTTAATGACGGTTCTCTACTCTGTATTATGTGAACAACACGTCCTAGTTTGTCACCTGAAAGCATTTAATACACAATATACAAAATATTCACCTAATGGAGGAATGATTTTCAGCATTGACAAAATAACATATTTACCTGGTAATTTATTAATGTCTAGGGATAATTGACGTTTTTCGTCATATGACATAGGCTTCGCAGTATCCTCCTCTTCTGAATCAAAATTAAGTAGATTCATTTTTTTCTTATTTTGTGTACGTGGTGCACTAAGGACGGCTGCTGACTTCGACCTTTTGTTTGCTTGTGCAGTACCAGATATATTAGGTTTGGGACAACGTTGACCTTTGACCTTTGTACCTTTCGTAGTTAATGGTATTGTAGTGTCCGCAGATGATACGGGAATAGATGATATTCCGGACATAGGTACCAGGCCTTTCCCACTACTTGATGCCGCTTGTATACTCGTTTGAGTTTGCAAATCACTAGACAACTTGCCATCGTTTGGAAGATTAATTATACTTGTTGGAGTAATTTTTTTCTTTTCTTTTATTTTCTTCTTGGCTTTCTTTTTTAAAGAACCTTCTTCTCTTATCTTGCGTATTTCTTCTTGCAAATCCAATAGTTTTGCTTCAAGGAGCTTGAGTGTTGCACTTCTTTCCTCATCAGAATTCGATCCAACATCTGAGTCACTGGATCCAACTGACGATGATTCTGACTCATTTTTTGTGTACGATGCGTTCGTAAATAGCTCATCCGGAATGCTACAATAGCGCATCTCAAATACTTCTTGTAGTTTCTTGCCCATTGTGACTACGTCATGATCAGGTGGATTGTATTTGTAACAGTTTGTAAAAATTAGTCTAACGTCGGCAGCGAATTCGGGTGCACTTTTATATTCTCGATTATCCATTTTCCTTTTTACTGTCCCTAAATCCATTGGCTTTTTTATAATGTCATGATAATCATGAAGACCCAATAATTCTGCATCCACAGGCTTATAAAAGGGCCATGCATATCCAGAATGCTTTTTCGAAAAAAGTTCCTTTAAGATTTCATTACATGATTTAAGCGAATCTGAAAGCTTTTCTTTATTTTTAGAAGATATTGTAGCTGCACCAGCTAATGGTGACATAGGATATGCTGATGATTGAAATGAGCCCGACTCCTGAAATTTATTAAATGCACTTTAAAAATTAAGTTGTCAATTTGGGAGAAACTTATGTTTAGGTATGTGTTGCATAAAATACAGTTACTTAATAACGACTTGAAACCTCGAGTTTGAAAATTTACATAATAACATGTGAAAGTGTATCACTCAATCGACAACTGATAAGAAGAATGCTAAATATTACGTACAAATATAAGACATTTTTAAAATTACGCAAAGAGAAACAAAAGTCGTTCAAATAAGTATATGATCAGTAATTGATCATAGTGATCGCTTTGCAAATGATTGTACAAACAATTAACTGAGGAAGATTCAAGGAATATCATTACTGTTACGTCTTTATAACGAAAGCATAAATGTTCTGTTTACTCTGAATTATATAGTATATATAGTAAGTATCATACTGAATTATATATTCCGTAGAATTAATTATAAATTTCACAATTAAAATAATTAGAGCCGCAAAATGATAAATTTATCACAATAACTACATTTTAAATCCATAAAAAAAAGTATATATTTGAAATGGATGTACAATATATATGTATAGATGCTTAGGCTGACAAACACAAGTAATTTCATTGATTATTATTCGCTGTGAATAAAACGAACTTATTGAAAACCTTTTGCTAACATTGAATATCGCGCTTGTTATAGTAGTATTTGCCTTAATTCCAGCGATTTTCCTGGAATTAAGGCAAATACTACTATTACAAGCGCATTATATATATCAAGTTAAATAGGAAACGCTTAACTCAACTAAACTTCGTCTTTGTTTCTCCTCTGGTTTTGCTGCATTTGGCAGCAATGCCTGTGGAAAAGTCCAAAATTCGACCAATGTTTCATTCAGTGCACGGTAAAGCTGATCTAATAATGATTGATTATTCGGGAGATTAATTTTATAAGCCTTCAACCCCTTTTTTTGTTGGGTTAGTTTTATAAGCCTTCAACTTTTATTATTTTTCTTCTTTTGATGTGAGTGTTTTCTTGAATATAAATGTTGGTTTCCAATCATATTTAAAATTCTAAATAAAGGAATTTAGCTTAACAATTTATTCCAATTTGTTTTAAAATCAAAATGTATGCTCTACGCTTAATTTAGTTTTAGAAGCAGCATAATCTTTTGTTGTGTTTGTATTACACGTTCATATAAATGATCAGTGTATTAATAACATATTGGGCAAAACATATAATGAGAATCGCATGTATTTGACAAAAAGTGAATTTTTTTATTAAAAGCTAGAAAACGGAAAACAGTGTCGTTGCCGTTTAATACGAATAAGTTTATTTTTTAACCATACGAGAAATATTAGTAAAAATCGCATATAAAAATATTCTATAGCGTATATTAATTAAAAAATTTAAAAAAAACAATGCTACAATTTCGTGCAAAAACTGAACATTTAAAAAAATTTATAGAATGTATTATGCACATACATACGAGATCAGTTTTAAGGTGAAAACTAGCTGAAGAAAAATAAATTATAATAAATACAATGAAGAGTAAAACTTTATTAAAAACAAAAATATAATTCGGTGTCTACAGGAGCAGCAAAGATATCATCAAGAAGAACACAGTCATCGTCTAGAGGGTAACTTTCGATGTACGAGGAGCAGCAACAAAAGGTTGTGGCGTCTCTCAAAGACTCCCAAGTAGGCTCAAGGAAGATCTGGAATCCAAAGTACACCAAGAAGTGAGGGTGATGGCTGGAGCCAGCCTAATAGAAGAGAAGCTTATGATTGAAGTAAATATACAAGTTACAGTTGGAATCCGTGGCGAAGGCAAATCCGTGGATTGAACATAAGATCAAACTGCGACGATACGAAGGTACCAAACAGTAAAAATGGAAGTATAGGAGTTGCGCGCGCAAACTCGTAAGCCCGCACAGATAAATCAGGAAAACAAATAAATGCCAGGGTCGAGGGACGTCTGCTGGCTGTTATGGAGAGATCCCTAAATATAAAATTTATAAAATACAGTGTCGATTAACTCTGGATACAAGAGTATCTTGAACAGTTATCGGTTGTCACATGAAAAGACGACTTGCCAAGAGCCCATATTCGGGCAAAATCAATCAAAATACAAACCGCTTGATTACTCGTCCGAGGAGAAAAAGGGTGGATGTAAAATTTGGAGAAAACACCTATCGACGTACCATTATTGTGGCAGATATCGTCGATGACTGCATAATCGGATTGGACTTAAAATATCAACCCGAAATATATGAGAAAATATCAGCTGAAAGTCGAATACAAATATGGTGTCTTGAAGAGTGGGTGCGAGGCAATGTGTTTTGTTTGAAGCGAAAAGTTCTACCATCGAGATCAGAAATTTTGGTAGCAGTTTAATTGCCTAAGAAAAAAAATCAAATACGTTGGCGAAATCATCAGGTCCTGCCGTGGTGCGGATAACAAATCAAAGTGGTAGGCACCTATGCAGTAGTTTCGTGAATGCGAAGTGGATGTACACTGAGCTGAGAGGCATTGACAGATACTGAGGAAAGCGTGGGAGCATTGCTGGACAATTGCTGCAATGAGTTATCGAAGGAAGAACTGAAAAAGGCCAGAGTTATAAGGATATTAAAGGAAAAACTTAAAAAGACCCGCGCTATAGGAACAAAAAAAAAATATAAAGGAACAAAAAAAAATATAACGCGTTATAGGGAAAAACTTAAAAAGACCCGCGCTATTGGATATTAAAGGAACAAAAAAAAAATATAACGCGTTATAGGGATATTTTCTCTCTACATGAAAGTAACATCGGACTGGAATGGTGAAACATAAAATAAACACGGAAAATAAAACCCCTATTCGCCTAAACCTAAGAAGAGTACCTCTTGCACGAGAAAAAGAACTGGATAGAATGATCGGTGAAATGCAAGCTAGTGACGCCATTGAGTCAATGGTATTCATCGGTAGATTTAGTGAGGAAAAAGGACGGAACGATAGGATTCTCTATAGACTACCGCCGTTTGAACGACGTCAACAAGAAAGACAGTTATGCACTGCCAAGAATTGATGATACGGTGGACACGTTAAGTAGAATGAAGTGTTCTACTTCAGTCTTCTCCACTTTAGACTTGAAAAGTGATAACTGACTGGTGGAAATCGAGAAGAAGGCGTTCTCTACAGGAGAGACTGTCGCAATTCAAATTTATGTTACTTGGATTATGGCAATGCACCCGCCACATTCAAGATGCTTATGGAATCGGTGCTTTTTGAATTAATAGAATATGCATGCCTGGTATTTTTGGACTATATAATCTGGGACCGATTTTTGCAAAACTACGAAATGCAAACTTGAAGCTGAGTTCCAAAGAGTGTTTTTTTTTAAAAGGTATACAAACGGACACGACGAAGGCCATCTCAGTTTGAGATAGGCCGATACCAAGGAATAAGACTGAGATGCATGCATTTCTTCGTTTGTGCTCGTACTATAAAGATTCATATGAAATTTTGCGCATATTGCGTGGTCATTACATTAGCTAACAGAAGAAGGACGTCGGCTTAAATAGAACGAGAAATTTAATGAATCTTTACGAGAACAAGTAATACTGATATCGGTGGAGTGCTATCCCAACTAAGAGGAGATCGTGAGGTTGTGATAACCTATTTTATCAAAGTGTTTTCCAAACCGGAGAGGAACTATTGCGTCATCTGAAGAGAGTTACTTGCTGTGATAAAACATTACCGCTCTTTATCAAATATCTTCTGCTGCATTAAAGTGGTAATGACCTTGTCATTCTTGACAAGAAGCTAAGGAAGCCGAGATTATGATCTTAGGGAGAAATGGAATAAGGATATCGTATAACGTGGATAAGAGGAATATTGAGATTTGGAGCCGATCTTGGAATAGATCAAAGATGGAAGAAAAAAAGCTAAATGACATGGAACCGCAAGTATGAGTGTACTGTTCAGTTTAATGATGCACAATAGATGGCTGTCCTGTAATTGGGAAAACCTCAGAAAAGGATTACCAGTGGTTTTTGGATTAACTGCCGTGGTGATGTCGAAGATTGGTGTCACAATTGCAAGAGCTGCGCACCTGTAAAAGGGAGACAGATAAAAAGCAGGGGTGCAATGAAACTATGCAATGCCGGTGCTCCATGGGAAAGTATAGTGCTGGACATAGTGCGACCTTTCCCTACTACAGAAACGGCAACCAGCACATACATGTAGTGACCGACTGCTAAACAAAATGAACAGAGGCGTTTGCAATAGCGAATCAGGAGGCAATAACAATATCGGAGAAGCTACTTACAGAAATGTTTCGCCGATTTGGAGTTCCTTTGGAAATTCAGTGATCAAATCAGATATTTTCAGTATTGACTGTTCAAGGAATTGTGTCACCTTATAGAAATTCAGAGCTCGGACAACCCCATTTCATCCTTAATCTAACGCAATGATAAAACTATTTAATTAAACTCTGGAACAGCATTTGGCTAATTGGAATCAACATACACCGCTGTTCCTTCTCTCATATAGAACGGCAGTACAAGAGAGTACCTCAGTAGCACCAACAAGTGCGAACTTCAGAAGAGAGCTACGGCTGCCACTGGAACTCCACCTGAAGCTTTTGTGAATCCAAAAGAGTTCGTTATAGAAAATAAATTATATTAATAACAAAAACAGAATTTATTCAAAATATGAATAAGTATAAAGAAAAGAAATCGTTAATAATATGTAAGATAATGTACACTGATAACAAACAGAAAAAGAAACAAACATTACGTTTTGAAGCATGTTTATGCGTAATAATATAAAGATGCTATAATTGTCTTTTAATTTAAGTTTCCTCCTCCTCGAATTTCGCGCCCGGCAGCTCTGCTTATTTTACTACAGTATCTCCTTGATGGGGTTAGTCGGCATTGGTGCCGACATTATAGCGTTACTTAAAACAATTGGCCTAGAATTGCCATTGTAGGTTTTGAGGTAGTGGTTATTAGAAGAGAAACGCAACATCTTAGACCTCTCACACAACAGTCAGTCGCTTTTTCTCTCCCGTTGGTATTTTGTTTCGGGTACCAGTTTTCATTTACCTCAAAAATTTTATTCCGCTCCCAATTTTTACACCTTCCACAACCAAGTAAAACGCTGCAAATTTGACAATCGAACCATAATTTTTTTTAGTTATAGCTGTGAAATATTGTTGCAAAATTTATAATTTATTTCTCTAATTCTGCACAAAGTTACAGCACAACCTGTTTGTTGCAGATAAATTTACTAAAGTAAATATTTTCTAAAATACACATTACTAAGTAACCGTTTAGTTTCTTCTCTAGCTGCACGTAGAAAGTTATTTTCAATCAAGCTCTTAAGATGCATACGATATAATTTAAATAACATTTTTTATTAAACTGAGTCAATTAACAGATTTTTGTTCTATTAACTCTTGCTTGAAAGTATAAAAAAAATTCCGCTATAGACGGTCCGGAACATAGATTGTCTAAATAAGGAGGCGAAACTGTGTAAAGGAACAATGTTGCCATTGTTGTTTAGGTAGATTAAGCTTGAAAATACAAAACTTTTAGGGGTTCGACTGCCAAACCCGCACCAGCGACGAACATCAGTGAATCAAATCTAATGTAGTGTTAGATGAAAAACGGAATGAATTAGAAATGGATGCAGCAATCAATAATCTTAACCATTGCTCTGAAGTCGAAGCGGCATAGACATCCTAAAGAATATTATTATTAGTAGTGTGGAGAAAAACTAGGTCGCAGCCGCAATAAGAACGGAACAGTTTTCAATAACAATTACAAGTAAGCGACACAAGATAGTTGGTTCGATAACAATTGCAAGCAAGCGTGGACACGCGTAAAGACGTATCACGAATTTCGAATAGAGAAGAAAATTGAGATGTAAAAAGATACCGTGGTAAAACAAACAACTCTGTGAAATAAAAGTATAGAGATCAATCACACCAGGCGCGGAAATTTTACCTAGCTTTAAGCGAGGTGGATTGGATTGGACTTTCAACTAAATGAGTTCTAAGAAGATAGGTAAAACATTTTGTTGGAATGATGAATAGAAATGGAGATCCCACCAACCAAACACGACGATGATATGCATCCGCCAAGTATGATCGAGACAAATCTAATGCTACATAGGCTTCAACACCATAAGTCGCCAGAAGTTATAGATACACGTATTAGTGGTAAAATGGCTAAATATGGAGTTATCAATTTACGCCGGGCACTTTATCAATTAATATTCCAATACTAGAACACCGAGCCAATGTTTTACCCGCTATCCTAGTCGTGGATTCAATGCCATTTTGTCAGTTATATAACGTAATAGGTAAATTAATAGGTAATAATACATGACAATATTTCAGTGACAATTGTTGAAGTACAAATGAATGTTGTTAAGTTGCTGTACTACCATCTATGGGGTCGTGGAAACGAATGTTACTGAATCATGGTCCATCACTGGTTCCCCAAAACAACTTTACACTCCATTCCACTTCAATTTTCTTATCCCGTTATCGTTTCCTTCACAAAGTGTCCGCATCCATCAACACCTGAAAAACCCATCAACCATCAAAAACACAAAACACGGAAATATCAGTTCCAGCTTTCGGATGGAAAATCTAATCGTGCATAAGTATTCGTATTGGTCAAAGATAATAACGCGAAATGGACATAATGTTTGCTCCCGCTTATCGACAAAACATGGAAACGCACGAAAAAAGGTCGATGCTTCGAATCGACCAACTCCTATACGAAGACAAGTGCACCAACATCTCTCTCTTTATCTCTTAAAACACTTTCAATAGGCTATGTGCCAACTCATTATAAGAATATACATAAAACTCCTTTAGTGCAAGTGTTTTATAAAAAAAATTAGACAGTAAAATCCTTAAGATAGGCAACATAGTCTCACACACCTAGAAGATAAACTTGTACCATGGAGGATTCACAAGTGAATTAACAGCAAACCAGACATTACCTCTCCGGTGGTCAGCGGAAAAACTTGGTCAGTTATTTTCACGTGGATAGCCAGGTAGAACTATATAGTCATTAGACAGTTCGGTATACCAACGAAACGAACAAAATTGTCTATAGCCAACATGTGACGACAAATAAATGCAGCCGAATCACTATTGGAACAATTCGGAACATCAAATGACCTCCGTCAAGAAAACACTTTTCTGAGAGGCGCCATTTTCATTAATAAATGTTTTTCTCATTACCTTTTTCAGTTTTTATTTATGCATATAATCTAGGCTTAGAATTATTCCTAGCTTTAGTAATTAATTGAATAACTATTCAATTATTGGCCCAATTCCTTTTTTTTTCATCTCTTCGATGAATTTTTTAAACTTAAATTATATGAAAATAGTTTTGTAGCTTTATATATATTCTATTAGTATAAATATAATTATATTGCAATAAAATATTTATGTTAACATCACAAATCTGCACAATGAACCACTTTATGAAAGATTTGTCAGAATTACTTTCTTATAAAGATTTGTGATCTTTATATACTTCGAAACCGACCAATTAATAAAAGAAATAAAATTAGATTTATAAAGACATAACCATGCTATATCTGGTAGAAGTTACAAACTGCATATTTAATACAAAATAGTAGGGTTCCGTTTTTTGAAATCGGTGTAATTAAAGATTATTGAAATATAAAAATGAAGGTGTTAACTTGACCGAAGAAATCCATCTGAACTAAAACAATTATATCGTTGTGGAATTAGGTGACATATGCAAAACGATTATATAGCAAAGTACAAGGAAAAAATCTTAGAAGCAAAGGCATCTTTGCCTTTCGAATCCTTTCTATATTGATAAAATATAAGAAATTCAAATACATTTTTAATGTTAAATAAACATAATAAAAATAGTTTCTATAAACATATTATTTGACAAATAAAGAGTAATAAGAATTGTCCGGCACTGTTTTGAACCGGTAGAGATGTAAATTTTATGTTATCTTGTACTACCAATAAATTGTAAAAAATATACTAATTATAAATTTCCAATATTATTTATATGCACTTGCCGAAAAAGAAATCTAATTTACAATTAATTATTTCTTTACATTAATTTTAATAATATTAACATATAAATTTACAGTTGCATTATTTTTTTTATCTAGAATTTGCTTAATTTTATATTGAATGGCAATGGGTAGAAAGTACCCATTGCAATATAAAATGAAGCAATTTCTAGATCAAAAAATATTATTAAAAAATTAAAAGGAAGAACATTTTTATTATTTGAAATATATAAAAATTCTTCTCACACAAATCTGTCTGAGACCACTTTCAGATTCATCTGCATAAGGCCATTTTTCGTTTTTATATGAACAAATTTTAATATAAAATTTCCGTTGGAATGGTGATTAAATCGCCAATTTTTTTCTAAATAATAATTTAACAGTTTTTGGCATGCTTTGTTTACTTTCGCACGAGTGTGTCCCCTTACGACGCACGTACTAACTACAATAGAAATAAATTTGGTAACATTGTTTAAATTACCTTTTGGTAACATTGCTAGCTTATGGATAGATTTTGGTAAAACACTTTTCTTTTATATCTGCTGCTCGAACTCTATTGCCATTTGTGGGTAGTTTTGCTTTTTGCCTTCAATTAAGGCGCGTCGAATGTTTGTAGAAACTTATGGTGAGGCTTGTATTAGTGGGAGAACGTGTCGCAAATGGTTTCAACTTTATAAAAATAGTCATTTGCGGGAGGCATAGCGGGATGAAGATCAATGTAAAACGCAACAAGAACTTGTAGATTTATTGGGCATGTCTGAACAAGCATTTGTCATCGTTTTAAAACCTTGGGAATGATCCAAAAGCAAGGAAATTCGGTGCCATGTGAGTTGAATCCGAGAGACGTCGAACTGATGCGTATGAGCCGAGCATTAAGGGAAAAACTGCCACAACACGAGCAGACACGACAAAGTGATTTTGCAGCACGAAAACACTCGGCCACATGTTGCTTAGGTGGTTAAAACCTACCTCAAAACACTGAAATCGATGACGGAAGAGAATTTCAACTTTACGAAGAGAACAAAAATTGGGTCGATCTTGGATCGCCTCAAAAGATGAGTAGATATTTCGACATCGAATCCGCTTAATGCTAGAAAGATGGGAAATTGTTGCGACTAGCGATGAACAATACTTTGAAGCATAAATATGTGAGCATTTTTCCACAATAAAGCCTTAAATTTTGAAAAAAACGGCGGCTTTTCATTTGTAATTAACAAATAATTGACATATAAATATATATATATATATAATAAAATTAATAAGATTCGAAAAACGATGCTCGATGGAAAGTGTTTAGAAATAAAAATAAACTTTACACAGAGAAAATAACTTAAATTAAAAATTAAAATACATAATTATTTTTACTTTAATTTATTAAACATTATATGGCAATATGACTATTAGTTTTAAAATATACTTACTATTAATATTATTTCCACAAAAAAGAAAATAAAATTAAAATGTATAATGAATTAGCAATAATTTTTCCATTGTGAATTTCTCCTCCTAGAGGTTACGGTCTGGCGTGCCTAGTTCTTTGAACTAGTGAGTTTAGCGGAAAGATTCATCGTCGCCGTTCAGGGGTATTCCAAATAGTTTGGCCAAGCAACGCCGATGCGTCGTTTTGGCGCATGCCCACAGAGAAACTCGAGATCTAGTTCTATCTCACTTCCGTCATCGGTCAGCTCCCCTTTTTTATTCCCTTTTGTTATATATATACTTTGTACATTCATTCAAATTAAATTTTTGCGGTTCCCAATTTTTATACCTTTCATCCGGTTTCAAATTTTTTATTTCCACCCCACAATATCCGCAAAAGTTGACTACAAGCATACCACGGAAAAGTAAGATGTTCTCTGAACACGGTCCGAACAAGCCGCACTCCTATTGAGCTTAACGTTCATTTAAAGCTCCAAATTTTATGACCTCCCTTATTCTAGTCCTACACCCAGGGAATAATTCATACATCTCCCAACTAAATACCTTCACAAATACTTAGTCTGATATTAACATCCCAAAATAGTAGATTTTATTTTATTTATATTATTATTCAGAAGCCACCCAGTGGTGGGATTTTATAATATATTTTTAACTAGTTTTCAAAACTATTTATAGGGATCTGTTACTTGTATATTAAATTACATCAAATATAATAATTCAATAATTTATTCAAATAATATAATAAAACAATACAATAATAATTAGAAATATTCGTTATTTCTGCACCATAAAAGTACCAGAACAGCACATGTTTGTGTTTGAAACTTATTTTCATTTTAATTATTTAATATTTAGTTACATTGTCATTTTGTTGTATAAATTTTTTTAATCTTTCGGGTACTGATTTCATTAAATTTTATTCAATTATTCTAATAAAGCCGTTATCAATTGTTCTCTTGAAGGAAATGGCTTTTATATTAGTTTTCTATATGAAATGGTCCATAAATTTTCTCATTTTATGCTATTCACTACCGAACTTATTAATCTTAATTTTCTAGAGGTAAGGGCTATTTATTCCTAGCGAAATGACCCCACAATTTATTTCTAGCGAAATGGTCCCACACTTTATTCCTAGCCAAATGGCCCCACATCGAAAGTGAAAGTGTCTTTCGATGCCTACGATCTCTATTATTTTGTCTATATTCACTATCAACACTATTCTATTTATACTTATCTCCGCAATCCGATACGGAGTAGAAATGGCCATCTTCTTGGGCATAACAACAAATTAACAGAGCTATGTGGTAAATTTGGGTTGCTTCTCCCATTCGAGTGACGCTGCTTGTACTCGCACTTTGTTAATTTTAAGTATGAATATTACTCTGTTGGTGATTATAGTTGTCCGTTATATATCAATGGAGATATATAAACCCCAAAAGAGCGATTTAATACTTTCCAGGAACAACGCTCTGGCCCAAATAGTGTGATCTGCGTAAAATATATATTTTTTTCCGCAGTTCTTCTTAATATCTACAATTCCAATTTAATGCGTTATATTTAGCTATACAAAAATCTGAATCTAATTCTGTTTCCATTCCTCCTGATAATATCAAGTCCGAAGCATTATAAAAACAGAAAACGTTCTACTCCAGTAAAAATTACGAATAAAATTTATTAATCAAATCTAGGATATGCATTGAACTGACACTTAAAAACTTCTGTTCGTATCACTCATTAAACTAAAAATAAGTGCATTGAGCTGCCTGATTCTTATGGAACAGATCAGGATTTGAATAATCAATTCGACGGTCTAGATGATTCACGTTCCGACTTGTTCATAAAGCTATCGGCTATTTACAGTCTTACGTCAATTGATTGCAGCTTCCACCACTATTATCATATACCCAAATCAATTCTTGTAATGCTCTAACCAAGTTTTCCATACGTTGTCTTAAGGTTATGTCATCTATTTATTGTATAGCTAATGGAACATTTTTTCACAATGGAATATCTTGTTTTTTATTCAATTTTGAGTTTGCTATTCAATCAGTAAAGCCATTGTCTGACAAGAACAAAACTACCCACAAATTTTGGGCTTTTGAAAAACACGTCGGGCTTCTTATTTGCAAATTTTGCAACTATCTTAAAATATTCCAAAAGGCAACTAAGGCCTCCTTATTCACTCTTTCACTTTATACACAGGAATGACTATCTCTACAAATCTTCTCGATTTATCTATTTAAATTAGTTAACACGTCCTCTAACGGAAATACAGAACATTCCTTACCATTCAATCTCTTCGCCTGGCAGAGTCTTGTTAGCCAGACAACTCTATGATGGTCAGTGATTTTTGCACTGCATGGCGTGTTTCCGAATCTTGTTGGCATGGGAAAGTCTTCGAGGAATGGCAATTTTAACTTGACCATTATGGTTCTAACATATATTAAAGCTATATGAGTTTCCGGTATGTTTTCCCGGAGACTTCATACCTGCTCCGGAGGACAGTGATTATCTTCTTTTTATAGTGGAAGCTAAACTTACACATTATAATCTGAAACCGCTTTTTCGTTTCATGGAAAAGCATTCCATTCGGGATTAGTCTCGATTGGAAATGGAACGGGCCTCTATAGGATAAATAAATTCATAAAAATCTAAAATTTGCAGTACATTTATAAATGGGATTGTGTGATAGTACAAAATTACCATGTTTATTGAGCTTGAATTTCGTTACCAAAGCCTTGTTATTTTTTACAGAATTGTGTTTCATTCTCTTGCATATACAACTGATACGTTGAATATTCAACTGATACGTTGAATTGTAATTAAAACAACAATTCAGAAATAAGATTAATAATATTCTCTTTAAGTTGGAAATATAACCAAAATGAAATCGACCCGAATATTATTATAAATTTTACATAAAAATTATCCAAAACGCATAAAAACTTATGAATTATTGATTTTATTATTATTTTTATTGTATATGATCTGAGAGTATTTTGAATAAATGTTACTGGAGGCATACCACTAATTTTTATACATACAGTCTTACTGGAAGGAATCCGTTTGCTTATTTTATTTCAAGGAAAACTTGATAATATAATGGTTTATTGGGTATGGTTTTATTTAGGAATTCATACTTAATTAGAATTGCTGAATATCGTATTCACTATCGTATTTCTTGCAATTCAAAATGTCTGCACAAAATCAATTTTCTTCTATTCTTTTACATCACCATCGTATTCACAACTTACTTAAATCAATTTTAACAAAATATTTGAGCATTAAATATTCGTATATTGTTTGCGAGTCTGCATAAGCTAGCAAAACTGCACACTGTAAATATATCACTTGCAAAATTTTGCTTTACATTGAAATTATTTATTAATTATTATTTAATTATAAAAATTATATATTCCATTTAGTAGAAATTTACAATTATGAAATTTTACCTTTCGCCCAGAATCCCGACGTGTTGCTACTTTCGCACTTTTTGAGTCAATTGGTGCATACGATGACACAAATCCTGTTGCCGTAGGTGTTGTTGTGTCTGCTTTTCTTTTAACACCTTTTTTTATTTTGGCGGGCTGCTGAGGAGGTATAACAGCATCAAGTGAAACTGCTTGCGAATTATTTACTATATAAGATGATGATGTACCAACTGTTTGAGAAACTGTGACAATACAGCTAGGTACAACAGTACATGAAACGTTTGTAATTGATCCTGCTAACGTGGTGTTACTAAAACCACCGGTTGTAGACAAAAGTACATTTCCACTATTTGCATTCTGTAGTGCTAACAGCGTTGCAGATTGCGCACTAGTTGTCGTTGAGTTAGTACTGCCGAGAATTCCAGAAGGTGGTACAGTAGAAATTGGTGGTGCTATTGCTATTGTTGTAACACCTACTTGCGACACAGTAGATGATACGGTTCCACCACCTAATGCTGAACTTGGTCTTCCTCTGGGTCCACCGACTGACAAATGTGCTTCAACAGAACCAATTGCACAACGCGTTTTCTTTTTTGTCATTTTAGTGTTGAATATTTCTAACTCTAATTCTTCCTTCGGCATACCTTCCAACCTACTTAAATACAATTTCTCCAATGTTTGAGCCATAACTACAACATCTTCCCCAGGTTTATTATAAACATAGCAATTTGTAAACATTGTGTTGAAATCTTGCAATACTTCACTGGAGGCATAATAATAATTATTTTCTAAACGCTTCTTGATTGTACCCAAATCCATAGGTTGTTTTATAATTTTGTGGTAATCTGGAAGATTAAGTTTTTTTGCATCCACAGGTTGCTGAAATGGCCAAGAAAATTGATGCTTCCATACAGCCTTCATAACTGTTTTTAAGAGATATTGTGTCTGATTTGTACTCCGACCTGGCCTTTCTGGAGGTGGTACAACTGGTGGCTGGACAACACCATTGACTGGTTCTATCGTCATTTGATCTTTGACTTTTGATTGTTCCATTATTTTATTTGTTCCAGACTATAAAACATAATGAAATTAAGTAGATATAATAATGCTATTTTTTGAAGATTTTGCAAATTTGAATTACCGCAAATATTTCTAATGATTCTTCTTGCACTCTACATAACCATGCGTGCTGAAAAAAAGCAGAATATTTATGAAAAACTATAAACCAATGAATTAGAATTAAATGGAAGGAAATAAATCAATGCGCGGTTTTCTGCTCGTAAATGACCTATTTACATTGCGAGTATGTTAATATTGATTACCCACAGATTTTATGACTTCCGTCATTTTTTAAAGGTATAGGCTATTTCCTTAATATAAAATTAAGGAAATAGCATATACCTTAAAAAAACTTTTTTATTAATTAATATACACAACTTGGTAACCATTTGATTTAGTTGCGCTGAATATTCCACAGAATATTTCATTGTAATTTTATCAAATATTTTTGTTAGTTATGGTAGCCTTAGCTTTAGTTTCGTGAACTTGCTCATTGGCCGGAATGAAGTTGGTAACGCACCAGTCAACAAAACATCGTACGAACTTTCTTCTGGAATTGCTGGTTCGTTGAGCGAACGGTGGACCTGATCACGAGCCTATTAGGCGAGCGAAGAATCTGTCCGCGGGAAGAGCCAGTCGATACAAGAGTTTCAAAACTATTTATTTACGGATTATATTCGTAAAAGAAAACAATACACCAATATTATTTTTTCAACTGTAATTATTAGCATTCTTAAAATATATTTTAAATAATATATTGTTTAATCAGCACGACTTTGAAAAAAGGTAAAATTCCCGAACTTACAATTTTACGGTCTCCCAATTATTTTAAAATTTTTGTGTTTTCTACCGTTTTTAATTTAAATCAATCAGATTTTATGATTGTATCGCTGTAAAAAAATTAACTGATTTTGGAATTACAAATCGTTCCACGTTTTTGTATACATTATTATTGTATTTTTTTATTTATATTAGTAAGTAATGAAATAATTTCCTTAGTAAGAAATTTCTTTCGTCATAACTTATTCATAAATTTATTTTCGAAATTATTAAGCAATAACATATTATCTTCTAACTCGATAATTCACTTAGTTAAATTTCAATTAACTTACAATTATTTTTAAAAATACAATTTTTGCTTCACTTAAGATTAATATTTTCTTCAAAAATATAAGTGTGATTGTGTAATTCGGCAACATACTGCAGATCTGCGACGATTTCTTTTAAATTTTTATTTGTGATCGGGATAAGGAATTTTTTATTTACTTTTACTGATTGTATTGACAGTTTAATTGCAAAGAAAACATTGTCATGATTAAATCTAGCTAACCCTAGTCTAATATAAAATTTTTTTTAAAGCAATATTATTTTGAAAATCTGTTGTTATATAGATATTCCAGCGGAAGCAATGTGTTGCTTAATATTAGCTGTATTCCATTGGACCAATTTTGCTACTACACTAGTTGTGTATCTGTCATCATCTACTTTACCTCGAACAGAGCAGTAATTTTCCGCTGGAGTTAAGCATACAATGTACGTTAGGTGGATTGTAGTTGCTACAGTGAAAATAGATAGATTTGCGGGTTCGTTGGTTATGTTGAAATGTCATATTTTTGTTTTTATTGTTTATGTGTGAATAAACTCTGTATTGTTGGTGACTATTGTGTGATTGTATTTTACTGCTGTATTGATATGTTCATTTTATTGAGAGTCTACAGCGCTGTAGTAAAATTGGTCCAATGGAATACAGCTATTGTCGACCTTCTTTTGAACTAGATTAGTTCTCAACATATACTCAACCAAAAGTTTTTCTGACAGCAATTACTTTGTAACTTCATCAATGTCATTTAATTTTGATGTTATAATTTTTGGATCCAATTCAATTACGGTTTCTAATATTGAAAATGCTTTATTAAAATTATCGGTTATTTTACCTTGCTGGTTACTATGTCAATTATGTTTATTAGTAAGTTTCAAAATGATTTTCTATGTCCTGTTTGTTTTGATCATCCTTGGTTGTAAAGATCTATTTCATCATTGTTTGTAATAAGCCTCGTTTGTAAGGGGTTATTGTATAAATTTTTATTTCTAATACTATCTTTTTTACCCTGAAGATTTTGTTAAACCAAATCGTAAAATCAAAAAGATTTTAATTTTACTATTTGGTTTAACTAAATGTACTTCTCTATCTTTCTCTTTAAAAAATTCTTTTATATTAACGGTATCAAATTCGTTTTCATAAACAACCCTTTTTACTTTCCTTTTAATTCAATATATACTGTCAAATTTTCTCGATCTTACTGTACCTTTGTTCTAAATTGAAACAAACTGCATGTTTTGAGAATTTATCTATGAAATTGATACATGAATGTTTACTATGAAATTGATTGAATATCCATATGTATAATATCATTCGTATCAGAAGGTGTTTCAGTAAAATTAAATTTTTACCTTATAAAATTCCTATCAAATAACAAATTAGTGATGTACGAACATTTCACGAGGTCGGACGTAGATCAGTTCTGAAGGAATTTGTTTTTATTCATTTAAGTAAATAATAGTGAATAATAAACTTTCAAAATAAAATTCTGAATAAACTATTGTAAATAACTGTGAACACACAAAAAAAAACTCAAAGTTAGACAATTAATTAATGTGAATAAAAAAAAAAGAAAAAAGAATCAAATTAAAAAGTGTCAGTTATAGTTAAAAAAAAAAAACTGAGGTCACTGACCAAAAACGGAATGTCAACGATAACCGATGAACGGTTATCGCACACAATTACAATATCGTCTGCTGGTGAGGATACAGACTCCACAGCCAGCAGAGAATTCGTGAAACCGGTTGGACGTCCTCGACGTCCAAAAACAACAAAGAGAGACGTAACCACTATCAGCTCGCCTGGCTCATCGCCGAAGGCCAAAAACCAAAAGAAGGGAACGTACGTGCCAGCATCGGTGCCAACAGAAAATGGTTCCGGCAATAGATTTGCTCTGTTGTCCGAAACTCCAACAAGTGCGGCAATTCCAAACTCGTATACACAAGCGAACACCGACAATGCTTATAAGCCACCACCCAACTTCGTCACAAATGTCACGAATTTTGCTAACTTAGGTCGTACCATTGCCAAACGCATCGGTACTGACCAATTCGTATGCAAGTCTAATGCGAAAGGACTTGCAATACAAGCCAAGTCTGGTGGTGCTTATAGAAGCATTGTTCAACTTCTAGAGGAAACAAAGCAAACGTTTCACACCTATCAATCAAAGGCAGAAAAGGCCTATAAAGTTGTAATTCGTCATCTGCATCACACCACATGCGTTGACGATATAAAAAGTGAGCTAGAAATACTAGGACATAACGTCACCAGTATTTCCAGTGTGAAAAAAGATTCTCCATTGCCACTTTTTTTCGTGTCCTTGAAACCGGCTCCCAACAACAAGGACATATTCAAAATTGACACGCTAATGTATACGAGGATAAAGGTGGAAGAACCGTACATTAGCAAAGAAATAGTACAATGCCATAGATGCCAAGAGTACGGACACACCAAGTCGTATTGTAGACATAGCCCATAATGCGTGAAATGTGCAGGTGCACACCTCACCAGAGACTGCAGTAAAAGTAAGGCAATCCCAGCCAAATGCGTTCTCTGCGACGGTAGCCATCCTGCAAATTATAAGGGTTGCTCCACTTACAAGAAGCTTCAAGAGAAAATAAACCCACACACCAAAAAGAACATCCAATCGACTACTATAAATAGTTTACCAGTGCAGCAAGGTTTGTCGTTTGCTGCGGTCGCGGCAGGCATTTCAAACACGGAACAGCAACAACCAAAACAACGAGAACCTCAACAACAGCAGCCACAAATACAACAACCGCAAAAGCAACAATATAGTAGTAAGAATTATATTCCCCCTCCGTCATTGTTATCCCAAGATATATCCTCAATGTTCTCCCAATTAACCAACACACTCATAGAGCAACTTAATAAAATACTAACACCACTTGTAAATGCCTTCATGTCCATTGTGTCAGCTTTATCGTCCACTGTTCAAAAATAAATGTCGTCGTCTACCGAAAATTCCCTCTCCATCCTTTTATGGAACGCAAATGGATTGAACCTCCATCGACAAGAACTGGACATTCTCCTACATGACAGACGTATTGACATTGCTCTATTAACTGAAACGCACTTTACATCCAGGTCATACTTCACGATACGAGACTACGATACATACAGAACTGATCATCCTGACAATACGGCGCATGGTGGAACAGCTATCCTTATAAGAAAATCCATTCAACATAACATTCACTCCAATTTCTCCCCTGAATCCCTGCAATCCACAGTTGTTACAATTGAAACCTCCTTATTTAATCTTAATGTAGCATCTGTATATTGTCCTCCCAATAAATCCATAACTGGTTCCGAATTTTTATCCTTCCTACATGCACTTGGAGCATCGTTCCTGGCGGGTGGTGATTACAATGCTAAAAACACTCTCTGTGGGGTTGCCGCGTTGCTAGCCCTCGAGGAAAGATTCTTCAAGAAGCTCTATCCCATACATCATATCAAATAACCTCCCCTCCAAATCCAACATACTGGCCAACATCTGTTTCAAAACGACCTGATATCCTCGATTACTTCATTAGCACTCCTTCAATTACCATGAATTCTAGTATTGAAACTCTTTCCGATTTAAACTCTGATCATAGTCCTGTTCTCCTTACCCTTATTTCTAAGCCAATCTTAAAGACTCTTCATCCTAGGCTGATAAATGGCAAAATAGACTAGAACAGATTTAGGTACAAATTAGACCAACAGATTGACTTGAAACGAACGTTAAAAACAGCAAATGACGTTAATGATGCTGTAAATGACCTCACTATATATATACAACATGCAGTCACAACCACTCATATCTCTAACAATACTACACAACCAGAACAACAAAATTTACCAACTCAAATACGGACTTTAATTAACGAAAAAAGAAAAGTGAGAATGAAGTGGTAACGCGTACGAATGCCTAGCTACAAACAGGAACTTAACCGACTACAACGTGAACTAAAAATGGAAATTAGTAAGCACTATAATGAACGACATGAAACTTATACAAAATCGCTTAGTGGCAATATTTCTTTATGGGAAGCCACTAGACGAATACTCTCGTACAAAAAAACATCACACCCGCTGAAATAAAATGACGGTAACTGGGCAAAAAAGACAAAGAAAAAGCCGAAGTATTTGCTAAACATTTGGTAAATACTTTTGCTCCACATGATGATATAGAAGACAAATCACATACTAACAAAATCATCGAAGAACTAATGTTCCCACTCCCTATGAGTCTTCCTCCCAAAAATTTTAAACCCTCGGAAATTAAATCTACAATTCTGCGCCTTCCCAATAAAAAAGCTCCTGGTAATGATCTAATAACAGCTCCTATTTTAAAGCAAATTTCCCGAAAAGGTTTAGTTTTAATCGCATATATTTTTAATAGTATACTGCGTACAACCTATTTTCCCTTACTGTGGAAATATTCTGTCATTAAAATGATTCCTAAACCAAATAAATCCATTAATTCTCCTTCCTCCTATAGACCTATCAGCCTCTTACCAATTCTTGGTAAGATATTCGAAAAACTGCTATTAAAACGACTCAACTCTGTCTTAGTTAACGAAAAAATTATTCCTGATCACCAATTTGGCTTCCGATCTGAACACTCCACTATCCAGCAATGCCATCGCATTGTTGACCATATTGCATCCTCTCTTGAGAGAAAAGAGTATTTCTAGATATCTCCCAAGCTTTTGATCGTGTGTGGCATCCTGGACTCCTTTGGAAACTCAAGAGCTTTCTTCCTTCAACATACTACCTTATCATAAATTCATATCTCTCCCAACGACATTTCCAAGTTGCAATCAACTCAGAATCGTCGGAAATATATCCTATTCTCGCCGGAGTCCCACAAGGCAGTATCCTTGGTCCCATCTTATATAATATTTATACGCATGACATCCCAGCTTATCCTAATACTATCATTGCTACTTATGCAGATGATACGGCCATACTTGCTACGCATAAAAATCCTGACATAGCTTCCAACAATTTACAATCCCATATCCACAACCTTCAATCTTGGTTTAAGAGATGGAGAGTGAAGGTAAATGAACAGAAGAGTGCTCACATTACTTTCACACTTTGTCAAGGTAACCTACCCCTTTATACCTTAATAGCAACATGATACCGCAATATGATAAAGTGCGTTATTTGGGACTTTTCCTGGACAAGAGACTAACATGGAACCCATATACTAGATTAAAAAGAGCTGAAGCTAACAGACGTTAACTACAACTTCTTAGACTACTGGACAAACGCTCGAAACTAACAATTAAAAGTAAACTTCTAATCTACAATACAATTATAAAACCAATTTGGACATATGGAATTGAACTTTGGGGTTCAACGAAACGTTCCAATTCGTATGGCATCCAGGCCTTACAATCCAAGATCCTCCGTAAAATTGTTGATGCCCCCTTTTATGTTCGTAACACTGTCATACATCGTGACCTAAATGTTCCATTTGTTCATAACCTGTGCATTTCCCGCTATCAAAAATTTCATTCCCGTTTATCCTATCATCATAATCCACTTGTGAGAGAATTGTCTTGTGCAGCCCTCCCCGGAAACACTCATCGGAGACTTAAGAGACAATGGCCTAGAGATTTTCTAGAGGAATCTAACTTCCGTTAGTTGGAGAAACACCGATGGGTGTTTACTCCCACTTCATGATGCACAAGATTGTTAATTAAGATGTTATGTAAATTTGCTTGTTACAATAAGATTGTAGTTGCAGATAAAAAAATAAATTTAAAAAAATAAAAAATAACAAATTTATTGTTGTGATTTATGTACATGTTTTTCTACATAGATATTTCTTCTATTAAACGTTTCTTTTTCCTTATTTTCCACTATTATAAATTGAGTTTTAAACCTATAAACTACTGTTTTTTTAAAATATATATTATATATGTATTCATGTAGATTTTCCTGCGAATGTTATCATCTGAAAAAAAATATTTCTTATTTTGGTCCTCCTACTTTTCGACTGAATTCATTTTATTTTAATCCTGATTTATCCTACTAAGAAAAGCAGCTACTTTATTTTCTTTACCTTTATTGCAGTAAATTTTTATGTCTTGCATTAATATTTTTATCGGTATATTTGACTTACAATCATTTAATTGGTTGATGGTCATTAAGTAACTCAAATTGATTTCCGAAAAGATAAGGCCTGATATATTTTGTTCCCCAAACTACAGCTAACTATTCCTTTTCAATCGCTGAATTGTTTAGCTCGTGGTGATTTAGTGTTATTGTACAATAAGGAATGTGTCAGAACGGTCCCCAATACAACGTTACTAGTATTAGTATTAAATTTTAATTTTTTGTTATAATTAGAGTATTATAATATCGGATATTCTGTAAATACCTCCTTTAATTTTAAGGAAGCAGCAATGTAATTGGGGTTATTTAAATTTATTTCCTTATTTTTTTAAAATAGGCTCTGTAGCAGTTATTATCGTGGTGGACCACCGTTCAAGGGGTGGTTTCCAAGAAAAAAACACGTTCTTTCCATTTTACTTGGATATCTTTATGCCGTTATCCTTTCATTGACATAAAATTCGGAAAAAAAACAAGTGAAACATCTATTAGCCATCAGAATCACAGAAATATCAATACCAGCTTAAGGAAGGAAGACCAATCGTAGATATACACAATACAGGTTACACCTGTATTGGTCAAAGACGACAACCCGAAATGAACATAATGGCCCCGTGCTACTGGTCGAAGCATGGCACCGCCACTTTGGCATAATCCTTTATAAATTTTCTATAAAATACCGTTATTAAGAGATACGATTTTATTAGTTTATGGTTGCCTCATCATTTCAGACCTCTAATAAATGTAATTTTGTTTGGACTATCCTAATTCCAGCCCAAGTTAGAATGTGCCCCAAATATTCTGTCTCTTTCTTCAGCAAGTTGCATTTATCGATATGGATTTGAAGCTCCGCTCTTAATCTGTTAAATATTTTTATCAAATTATTAATATGTTTCTCTAACGAAGTAGTAAATATTAATATATCGGCCAAATACACGATACATATTTTGTTGATACAATCCTTTAATACTGAATTCAACAGTTTTTGAATTTCGATCAGTCTGGATTCAGGAAGAATAATAATTATGAAGCTTTAATCAATTTGGTAGTCACCGAATGGAAAATGGAAATCCATGATAGTAAATCAATAATAGCGGTGTTTTAGGAATTGCGTAGAGCATTGAAACTATCGATCGCTCAATTTTATTTCAGAAACTTGTAAAATATGGTATTGAAGGAACAGAACTAGAATGGTTTATATCATATATATTTGAAAGCAGTCAAAAAACTAAAGTAAATGAGACTTTTTGTCATGTACTTGAAGTTAATTCAGGAGTACCACAAGCCTCAATTCTTGAATTTATAATATGCACAAAGTAGTTGGTGAAACAAATTTAAGGCTTTTTGCTGACGATGCCCTTTTATATGTAACAGGAGAATCTGCTGCTCATTGCGCCTCTAAAATTGCTTTAAAAAATTTGCCAGAATGGCTCATTGCGCCTCTAAAATTATATTGAATTTATAATTCAATATAAATAAATTAAAACTGGATGTTGATAAATCAAAATGTATGATCGTTAAAGGTAAATTGCATAATACAAGCATTATACTGAATAATATTTATTTAGAAAATGTAGGTAGAATGAAATATTGTGGTGCCATTATAGATGAATGAAAAATTTTTAAACCACATATAGATTTTATTTGAAAAAAAATTGCAAAAAATAGTTAATTTTTTTGGCTAAGATAAGAAAGAATGGGCGCAATTAAAATACACAATGCGATATATGAACCAAATTTTGACTACTGCTCATTAATTATTTTTATGTGCAGTCGAGAAATGATAAACAGATTTCGAAAGTTGAAAAATAAAGCAATGTGAATAATTTTAAAAGTAAATAAAGACACATCCAGATTGTTAATTTCATACCATATTAATTTTTTAATGCTTAATTTCTTTATTCCAGAAAGTTCGATTCCGGAATGTTCTAGAAACACGCCAGAGCAGTATAAATGCGCTGCTCGCCAGTGCATGGGTTTATTCTGAACATCGATCCGTGAACGACTGGTTGAAGTCGGGTTTGAATAGTGCGAACGACGAAATAAAATCGGGACTTTAATCTGAACAGTGATTGAGGAAAGATTGGTTAGTCAAGTATTAAGAGCGAACAACGAATAAAGTCGGGAGGAGTTTAGTCTGAACGATTCGTGAACGACTGATTGAAGTCGGGTATTAGTAGTGCGAACGACGATATAAAGTTGGAAAGTGTAAACGAAAAAGCGTATTTGAGTGATTGGCGGATAAAGACCGGAGAAATATAGTGTAAAGTGCAAAACACCGAGAATATTCAACTAGGATTTGCTCGCCCTAAACAAACAAACACTTGTGAAATATTTATGAAATAAAACTCAGTGAAATAAAGAAAATCCTAAATAATCAAAAACAGTATTTTACTCTATCCATTGAATCTACGTAAAATCGTCATAATTTGGTGTCAGAAGTGGAATAGGGTAAAATGTTTGCGTTAAATTGAGAGGAAAATATCGAAAACATCAAGACAGCCCAGTTCCGAACGTGGAAAACAGCAGCCAGCTGATTAGGATGCGGCTGGAGAAGATGAATGTGCAATGTTAGAAATGCACGTAATTTTGTCTGTAGACGTACAGTCTGCAGTTGATATGTCCAATTTATTGGCCTTCATTAAAGAACAGAATCAATATCTACAGAAGCACCTAAATTGTAATAGAGAACAGAGTTGTCGACAAGAACAGAGAAATCGCTTAGAGTCAGCAACAGAAGCTTGTGGCGTCTTTCAAAGAATCCCAAAATAAGCTGATGGAAGAAGTTGCATCCAAAGTAAACCAAGTAGAAGAGAATGCGGTGGCTAAAATCAAACTAGAAGTGAAAGTTGTGACTGAAGTCAACATAGTGGAAGAGAAGGATGGCTGAAGTTGAGCAATTGAGAACAGTCAGTGCGGCATACAAGTTAATTTGAATCTGTGGCTAATGCAAATACGTGGACAGATGAACGGGCACAAACAGTATTTACAATCGGGCTACGCGAGCAGGCTCTTACAGTTTAAGAGCCTCTTGGTGGTGAAGTCACACAAGATCATTTATTAGAAGCGCTGGAATCACGCTACGGAGAGAGTCATTTAGAGCATGTCTTCTGAGCACAGCTAGATCTGATTCAGCATCATAATGAAGGTGGGCACTGGAAATTGAGCAGTTCAGCGTCATAACAATGGGATCCGAGAACGCACTAGGTTAGAGCAATTATGGTCGAGCATACTAGTGCAAGTTTAAATGGCCGCCGTTCGGTTTAAGATGTCACCGATGCAAAATACTGGGCCACATTAGAAGGTGTCAAACACTACGAATGGAGGAATAGCAGTTGTGCTTCGAGCTAGTAACCCAGAATCAGAAAAACGAATAACCGTCATGGCAGAGGTCTGCGTGCAGGCTGTTATGGACAGAGTACCTATTATAAGAATTTTACAGGCTAATGATAGAAAAGGTCTGGTAATAGACGGATAAATTGATAAAACAGTGTCAATTAACTGGATACAGGAGCATCTCGAACAGTTATTGGTTCTCACATGGTAGAAAAACGCTATTTGAGTGATCAGCGGATAAAGTTAGATTGGAGAAATATAGTATAAGTGGATAAACAGCGAGAAGATTCAACTAGCATTCGACCGCCCTAGACAAAACAAAAACTTCTGAACTTTTTCTGAAATACAACTCAGTTAAATCAAGAAAATCCTAAATAAACAAAAACAGTCCCGTACTCTACCCATCGAATCTATGTAAATCATAACAATATTATTGTATTATTATTATTATTGCTATATATGTTAAAATTATTATTTGTGGTATAAATATTGGGAAAATGTCTATAACGATTACATTTACAGACATGGAAATGTCCATAACGACTACGTTTACGACATATAATGAACCTTATTTTCGCAAAAAATACAGACCAATGATGCCTCCGACCTAGTATTGTTATGCAAAAAGTGCTTTTGGATTTTTAGATGCTCAAATACGACAATTTTGCTTAATATGGAAGTCTAAGTGAAAATGAGCTCCGTCCGAATATATGATTTTTTTTTAAAAAAAACAGCTTTCACAGATCGACAATTTTCGTGATGGATTTGAATTATTTTAATACTATTTTTAAGCAAAATTGAGGATATTATATTAATATAATGTGTCAACAGTCAATTTCAACTTATATGATTATTTCGGTTATAAATACATCCACACTTTGTCAAGGAAAACCTGCCTCTTTATACCTTAATAGCAACATGATTCCAGAATATGATAAAGTACGTTATTTGGGACTTTATCTGGATAAGAGATTAACATGGAACCCTCATAGTAAAAAAAGTTGAAGCCACTAGACGTTACCTACAACTTCTTGGACTACTGGACAAACGCTCGAAACTAACAAATAGACGTAAACTTCTAATATGCAATACAATTATAAAATTTATTTGGACATATGGAATTGCACTTTGGGGTTCAACGAAACGTTCCAATTCCTACCGCGTCCAGGCCTTACAATCCAAGATCTGCAGTAAAATTGTTGATGCTCCTTTTTATGTTCATAACAACGTAATACACCGTGATCAAAATGTTTTCTTTGTTCAGAACTTATGCATTTTCCCCTATAAAAAATTTCACTCCCGTTTATCCTATCATCGTAAACGACTTGAGAGAATTGTCCAGTACTGACCTTCCCGGAAACACTCATCGGAAACTTAAGAGACAATTAGTTGGAGAAACACCAATCGGTGTTTACTTCCACTTCATGATGCATAAGATTGGTAATTAAAATGTTATGTAAATCTGCTTGTGACAGTACAATTGTAATTGCAGATAATAAAAAAATTTTAAAAAATAAAAATATCTTCTTGACAGAATTGCCTTATATCAATACTATTAAATTTATTTTCAAATGGAGTTTCCTTATTTTTCCTTTTATTCGTATAAAAATAAAAAATACTTTTTATGTTTTAGTTAGACAATATATGGAAAAAAATTTACGAAAGACTTTAATTTAAACTTTCATCACCTACATAAAGATACTTATCAAAAACGTGATGGGCTAAATATGAAGGATAAAGTTACCTCAACCCCTGATGAAAACAGCAGCCTAATAGAAGAACATTGTATCAGTTTAAGCACTGCAGAACTTACTATAAAATATATAAAAGAATATTTAAACTTAGACCAAAGAACGCTAATAAATATTGCTATGGGGTAAAAAGCAATATCTATTAGCATTCTTTATAAAAAAATAAAAGACTTTATTTAATATGGTTCGGATTGTCCGATTTGGATGAAAAATATGCACTGTTTTGTTTTATAATTTGTTGCCATTTTAAAGGTAACTTCATAATATCTCTCTCATAGAAACCTGGTCCATAACGGCGAAAAACTCAACTAAGCAATTTTCATAATCTTATTTTGCAATAATAGAAAAGGATGGAAATCGCTTAGTGCCAGTTTCGGACTATAAGAAAGATGCAGCAAAACTTTCCAACAAAGCTTCCGGAGTTTCTGGTGAGTCACGGTGTGGCCTGGCGTTGTCCTGATGGAACACACCTCTCACGTCAGTCAATTTTGGCCGCTTCTCGTCAATCGCTAGCTTCAAACGGTCCACTTGACTTCGATCGTTTGCATGATTTTATCGACATTTTCGACGACGGGCCTTTCTTTACGAGGTGTATCTCTTAGCAAAATAAATTGTAAAATACACCGAATTTTCCATCTTTTACACCCTAAATTACAAATGAATCGACCATCAAAAGATAGTGAAAGATTTTTTTTAGTACGGAATGTCACTTTTCCAACGAGCACAAGTCTGAACTTATTTGATCAATACTTTTCAAGATATATACCACTACAACCATCTAGCGAAAAAATAATGGATTTCTTTTATCCCAAACAATTATAACGCATTCTTGTATGATATCGGAAGGTACTTTCAAATCCTGATAATTTGTTTCATACTTTTAGCGAAATATGAATGTTCTGACCGAAGATTTTTATAATTTTCATGACAACAAAGTTTATGTGTATGCAAAATATTACAACTCAAGACCATATTATAGCATACATTGGCATGCGTACCGGACACAACCGAAGTGTAAAGCTCGCATTGATGTGGTTATGGATTGATCAATCAGGTGACAATAACATAAATGTTATTTACCATAAATTTCTATTGTCGGGTCATTCATTTCTTCCAAACGACCGATTTTGGAGTTGCGAAAATAGCACTAAAGAAAAATGATTATTCATATACAGCTCAAGACTGTTATTATGTAATAAAAAACAGCCGGGAAAAAATAACTTTCTTTCATATGATATGAAACAAGAAGATTTTGTCTTTACCAAATCTCTAGAAAAGGCAATGTCACGGAGAAATTATACATTGGCTATAAATATGCTGGATGAAATTTAAAAGGGATGAACCAGACAAAATTTTCTACAAAACCTGTATGGAAGAAAATGTTAAGCCTCTGATTTAATATCTCAATGAATAAATTGATTTTCACAATCTGATTTAAGCACCTTTATTTTATTCAAAATTACGCCACGAACTTTTTCAAGTAATTATTATAACTGAAATTAATTCTTAATAAACTCGATTATTCTCGTACTTATATGTCTTCATTTTAATTATAATTAGACGTTTTCTAACTGGTTTTGATCAACAAATGGCACATACGTACGTTTGGTTACGTACATACGTGTACATATATGAGTACAATTGCCGACTGTCGTTCCTGAATTACTTTTCAGACTGAATTTCGCTGTCGAACAGCACTCGTATATATACTGCTCCAGCGTGCTTCTTGAACATTTTGGAACCGAACTTTCTGGAATACTCTACAACTCTCCGGGACCGCTCTTATAAAATGTGCATAACACACCAGAGCTATGTTAAGTCGTACGAATACATAAACCGGATCAATAAATTTTTGTCAATATTTTTAAATTGATTGAAACGCAAAACGTTAAATATCTAAATATATGAAAAAATGGACTTCAATATATTGAAAATGGACGGAAAGTTGTTATTTATAATGTGCTCTTTAGACTGCATTTTTTTCTATAAAAATATTTTCATTAAAATTATATTATATTGGTTCTACATTTCTCAAACATTACTTTCTATATTGATTCCACTCTAAAAACTGCAATCTGGTTTTGCTTTCCATTAATTAAATTTAATATTAAATTATACTTCTTTAATTAAGCTAATAACCTATGAAGTCGTTTATGAACCTTTTGTGCCACATTTCTACCTTTCAGGCCTAACATTTTAAATTTCTTAAATATAAACAAGGAATGAGGTTATTATAGTTGAGTAACATATTTCATGAGAATTTATTTAATGAGAAGCATAACATATTGGATGCTCAACTTGTATTCGAAAGGCTGCCAATGCACAATTGCCGGCATTTGTTATTAACTTAAATTTTTAGGACAATTTGCATACTGAAGAACTGGATCGTTAATTCTTTAAACGTTCACAAAGCTCCAATACAATCTGGATCTGGATCTGTACAGTTGAGTTTTTCCATTGACAAGCTGTCAACAAAAATATAGTTATATTTACCCATAGTTTGTCAAACAAAAAAGTCCAATCCTGATATATATTGACTTACGGTCGCCTCTTCATTCATCATATCACTGTCATTTCAGATAACCCACTGATATTCTCAATTTGGGTCTGGAACCATATAGTTGAGTTTTTCCATTGACAAGCTCCCATTGACAGTCAACAACAATATAGCCATGGAGTTTTTCCATTGACAGTCAACAACAATATAGCTATATTAACCTTTAGCCTGTAAAACAACAAACAACAACAAATAACAACAGCAACCAACAAGAAACAACAACAACAACCAACAAACAACATAACCAAAAGCAACCAACAAAAAATAACAACCACCAACAAACAACATTATTTTATAACCCGTGCATTCCTCTTACATAAAGTGTTGCTCAAAACAAAAGCAACTGAAATTTGAAATTCAGTTTTTTTAATATATAATTTTTTTATTAAACAACTTAGGATTTTTTTTTTTTTATAACTTATATTTATAAATTAAATTTAAAAAACAAAAAACCTCAACATTTCTTTAGAGTTTCAAAAAAATATAACGGTTTAAATAATATCACATAGTACTGCACATGTGCAAAACAAATAGCAACTTGTTATTGCAATACTATTTTTTAGAGAAATTACCGTTATTCAAGTATTATTGAATGATAACATCGCTTTTAAAGTATTTTTGTAAGCACCGTTAGTATTTATTTAATTGATCAGCCCACAATTGTGAACAATATCAATTCCAGTATTGTTTGATTTGTTGGGCAGAATAGTTGTCTGAAGCAGTGACTCAATATGGCAAAAAATAAATATTCTACAAATTTTAAAGAGAAACTATTGTAATTTTAGATTATAAAAATGGGATTTCACAGAAAGATTTAGCAGAGAAATATTCCATTAATAAATCAATTATATGCCGAATAATTGCATTTTATATAAAAAATATTAATGTCCAGACTGTGCATCTAGGTGGCAGACCACAAAAAACAACAAAACGGGAAGATATGTTAATTCTCCGTGAAAAAAAGGATCCGTATATTTCTTCCCGTCAAATTAAAACTAAATTAGATCTTGATATTGCCACATGCACTATTCGTCGACGAGCCGTTTATGGTGGGCTGCCATCGTTTAAAGTAAGAAAGAAACCATTTATTTCGGCTAAGAACAGGAGAGCCCGACTCCAATTTGCAAAGGACCATATTAATTGGACCTTAACAAAATGGAAATCCGTGTTATTCTCAGACGAATCAAAATTTAATTTAAAAGGATCCGATGGTTTGCACCGCGTTCGGAGACCTATCAACGAATCGCTAAATCCAAAATATTGTAAGGGAACGGTTAAACATGGAGGCGGTGGTACAATAGCCTGGGGGTGTTTTTCAGGACATGGACATGGTCCAATTCACCAAATAAACAATATAATGGACCAATATGTCTACAAGGACATTTTGGAAAATGTAATGTTGCCATATGCGGATGAAGAAATATCCTTAAGGTGGACATTTCAACAAGATAATGACCCCAAACACACCGCTAAATCAGTGACATCTTGGTTTGCGATGAATAAAATAACCGTAATGAAGTGGCCTGCACAATCTCCGGATCTCAACCCAATAGAGAATTTATGGGAAATCGTAGACAGGAGAATTAACAGAGAAAACTGTAAAAACAAGGACGAACTTTTCGTTCAAATCTGTGAGGCCTGGAAAAACATCCCCACTCAATTTATTAATAATTTATTGGAGTCGATGCCGAGAAGATGTAAAGCCGTTATAAAAAATAAAGGATTTGCCACCAAATATTAAAATAATATCCAAACAATCCAATAAAAATAATATTGCAATAACAAGTTGCTATTGTTTTGCACATGTGCAGTACTATGTTGAAGTTTTTTGTTTTTTAAATTTAATTTATAAATATAAGTTATAAAAATAAAAAAAAATCCTAAGTTGTTTAATAAAAAAATTATATATTGAAAAAACTGAATTTCAAATTTTGTTTTGAGCAACACTGTACATGTAAATTTCCTCTTGGATCTGAATTTGGATCATAGTCCTGTTCTGCTAGTCCTAGATTTCAACATTTTACTATATTTTAACATAAGCACACGCTAGCCTGAGAAATTCGATGGATATATAAACCCCCACATTAATTATTACTATTATAAATCTGCTTATCACTATGTTGTAGTTTTAGTTATCTGCAAAAATCTTTTTAAAAAATTTTAATTTCTATTGAGTGGAATTTTAAAGTTGCGAATTTGCATTAGTCGATACTCAATATACCAAAACCTGGATTTTTAACCGATCGATTAACAATGACATATTTTTCCTACTCACGTCAAACACAATATGCTTCTTCAATCTTCTTATGACTGAAAGATTATCTTCATACGGCTTTTGTAGAGATTTTTCTACTTTGTCGACCCATATGAAAATTTGTTAGCAACTTCTTAAGGTTTTTGGAATGAATATGCCAGTTTAATTTTTATTTTTTTTGGCTCTGATTATCACAGGTTTTGCATAAATTGACAAGTTTCTGAGATAAGGTACAATACATGTTTGTTTCGAAAACGGGATTTTTGGCAAAATTTTCACCAGGAATTCACAGAATTTGTTCATACAAAATTTCTATCGCAAAAATTGTAATTCCTCTTGATACGCGACAGATATTCTGAGTAAGACAATTGGCAATTCGGTTCTCTAATAAGGGGTGCTGTATTTATCCGTAAGTTATGATTTAAGATATCTGTGAAATCGCTTCCGGGTGGTAGACTGTAGTTTTAATATGGTGTGTACCAATTAAATTAGTTACCGCAGTAGAAAGGCGCGAAAGAAATCACGATCCATTGTTAAAAATGAAAGGCGCGGATCACGATCCATTGTTAAAATAGACGGTACACCAAACCTAGATAAACATTGCGCAGCAAATAATTTTAAGACTGTTTCAGTGGAAGTACCTGACACAGGATATGCTTCTGACCACCCCGGAAATCTGTCAACTATGGTAAGAATGGATTGAATAGATATGGAAGCGGATGTTTGGTGCATTGAATTATTATCGATAACCACGATTTTGCGCAATGACCGAAATCCTTATTATTGTGAGTAATTTGTCTGCAAAATATAATCGATGCTGTCCGTGTTGGACTATAATGTGTAGTGAATAGACATTGAGTGTGAGCACGAATTATATTGATCGTGAAAAAAGGAAAATAAGACTTATCCGTATACATTCCTCCACTCCATACACATTCCTACGCTAATTGTTCTTTTTTTCGCTACTACTTGCATTATACCATAGTCAGGCATAGGCATCATCGATAGCGGTTTGTGACTGAGAGTCTGTTTTGAAATGCTAACGCATTCTGTCATAAGCACATAACACTTATGACGTTTGGGTTGGCAGTTCAGACTCTCATGTCTCTATGCACTTCTGCTTATGTACATTCTTACATTATGTACAAGGAATATTATAAGTAAGAAATTTGTATAAATACTCCAGATTTTCTGGACCAAGAATCGCAAATAAATTAAATAAGGAAATTTAGAACGATTTTGCATATAAGTATGTATTGCAATATCATCCTAGGTAACACGGCTTATGAGATCGGCTTTTCTTGAAGAGACCATCTATAATATTGCACTTTCACCGGCATAGACACCAAATGCCTTAATGCTCAACCTGAATTTAGGTTGCGCAGTGAGACCATCTTCTCCGCAACAACCTGATTTCGGATTCACATTTAACAGTAGAATATCATAACTGCGGATGCACAGACACTGCCGACTGCGGGCTTAGACATAGCAAGCTATAGGAAGATGAAGAAAATCCACACAGGGGAACACGTGGTGCTTGAAGACACCAGGTACTTCAGAAGAGGCAGAAAATCAAATACGACATCAGGAGTGCGATGGTCTACTTCACTGAGTCAGACTCGCCCACAGTTACACTTAAATTTAACATAAAGTTAATATAAATATAATACCGAACATCGAAACTTACTACAATATTAATTTATATAAAATTATTGTAATATAAATATTATGCACAAAAAAAATTCTTCTATTTAAAGACCTCGATCTGAAAATAATAATAAAATACTATGATAATCTTAATAAAATACAAAATTCCGATTATCAATTATACCACCACAGCCGATGAAAATGGCAACCTTAGACATATTTACAAGAATTTTCAGGGGACAATAATGATTCTGAAAACTTTTTAGAACTCAGCAAAATGTATGATTCCTTAAAAATCGAAGACCGGGCGAAAAATGTTCAAACCAGTGCCTAATTTGCAATCCAAATGTGCAGCAATAAGACAAGGAAATTTCCGTATGGAAAATTTTGCAAATAGAATTGGAACTACAATGTCCGAATTAAATAAAGTCTACCTAATGGACTTAGGAGTGGCTGCGACCGAATATATCATGAAGATAGATAAATAATAATTTGGCATTAAATACCGTTAAGAAAGGAATTAATTTTGAGTTCCAGACAACCATCAATGCTGCAAGATGCCAAACATTTCAGGATGTCATAATCCTGACAATCGAGGCTAGTAATACTCATGAGAACGGGAGAACATTCATAAATCGGGATTTATTTAAAAACATTAATGACTTTGGGTACAATAATAATAATACTACAAACAGAATACTGCTTAACTTCGGTGATCTGACGAGAACCGGTGGATCCAGGATGGCACGGTCGCAGATACTTCTTACATGGGTAATTCGAAACATCCTAATAGGATGGATGTACTAATATACGAGCTAAATTTGGGAGATTCTAATGCAAAAGTGTGCATAAGAAAATTATGTATGAAAAACCAAGATGTGTTCCATCTGCAAGGCAACCAACTGCGTACAAATATTTCTTTACACCCAACATATAACTTGTACCGATAAGAACCGGGTATACATTAAGAACTATAGATTGCCCCATTCGCAAATAGAGGAAATCAATAGTGGAAAAATTGATTTAAGATAACATACGAGCCATCCGGAAGCCCATACAGTTCTCATTTCCTTGTTGTTCCAAAAGGAAATACAGGACAGGAAAGAAAATAGAGATTGGTTGTCGAAAATACGAGTAGACAACTCAAAAAGAAAATACGAGGGGCGTTCAATAAGTCCTTAGAAAATGATGGAAAAAAAACTCCAGAAAGAGTGCCAACATAGCCTCAGCGTCATGTTGGCATGACAATTTTTCATGCAAAATTGAAGCGACTGTACCTTGTGATATGCCCGTGGCCTCAACTAATTCGCGCACTTTAATTCGCCGATCGTTCAAAATCAAATCGTGGATTTTATCGATGATTTCAGGAGTACACACCTCAACTGGGCGTCCTGAACGATGTTCATCTTTTGTGGATTAACGGCCACGTTTAAATTCATTCACCCAATTGTAAACCGTCGCAAACACAGGTGCAGATGTGCCATGAACTGCATCCAACTCAGCTTTGATTTCTTTCGGGCTTAAGCCTTTCAAATGAAGATGTTTGATGACAGCCCTAAACTCGCTTTTTTCCATTGTTATGCACAAATAAATGTCGTTAACTTTAATCGACGATAGAAATTGACCTACGCTATGGATCGAGCTGTCGATAATTTAAGTAGCATTATCGACAGCTTTCCTGTCGATAATGCTACTTAAAAAAAAATCTTTACCGACATTACGAGCGCAATTTCTCGGATTTTCTAAGGACTGATTGAACGACCCTCGTAGTTAATGATAAATTTCCATTTACTCGCCTCGATGATGTCCTAGATAAACTACGAGGTGCAAAATTCTTATCTGTTCTCAACATGACAAGTTCCTTCCACCAAATATCGAAACCACTAACCGCATTCTCCACCAACAGGGGTCATTACCAATTTTAACGGACCTTATACTCCAAAAGATATTACGATTCACAAGCAGACAAAAAAATAAAAGAATTAAATCTTGCTTATAATGACAAAATATTCGAGAATTTAAGTACTTCGAAAACTACGTATGGAAATATATTAATAGAATGGTAAAAATATATATTACCAATTGTAAAAATTGTTCAAAAAATATAAAAAAATAGACATAAAAGAACTATTGGTAATAACTGGAACCCCAAACAGTAGCTCTGACACTGTGTCAATAGATACTGTGTGACCATTGAGACTTTCATAAGGATATAGATATATCCTAACTATTCAATGCTAACTCACGAAATATGTTGAAGCATTCCCTATGGAGAATAAAGAGGTTCATACTATAGCTAAAACTATAGCAGAGAAGTACATATTGAAGTACGGATGCTTCAAAAAAATTTATAATTCGTATTATAACCTATGAAAAATACTAAAAATAGAACACGTAATATCAACACTATTCCACTATGAAACCTTAGGGTCTATAGAAATAAATTATAGAACGCTAAACGAATACCGGTTGTCGTTCACAAAAGACGACTTTTGGAATGAAAGGACACCATATTATGTTTTTGCATACTTTTGAATTAGTATTTGGGAAAACGATATCGATCCCATCAGTTGTATCACAAGCTAAATCAACGATAATGTATGTATATAATATTGATGACTGTGCTGAAGAGTTATAATTAAAGCTAGAGAGCAACGAAAGAACGACTTATTCTGGGAAAATTATTCTTTACTAAAGTCGGAGATCTTGTCTCCCTTATATCTGGGAACCGAAAGAAAAACGAGAGTCCATACGAAGGCCCATATGAAATAGTAAAACGGAACGGCATCAACTCAATGATTAAAATTTAAAAAGGTGAGTATCGCCCACAATAATAATATTAAAAGGGATACAGCCCATTAACGTAAACATACATATTGTAAAATATAATTGAATTTATTAAAAACACTAAAAATATATAATATAAGATAAACACGTGGTAATCAAAAAATTATATAATAATAATATCATAATCAATTAAATGTAAATGATATTATAAACAAATAAAGGTTTTAAATTTTATACAGTATAAGCAAAATCTGTTAAATATAAGAATGTATTGACATAAAGAAATATTATAAATAAATGAAAACTATTGTATATCATAGCATAAAAGCACGCAATATAATAATTTTATAAATAATACACATACACGTATGTATGAATTGTATAATCAGTTAATTCATTAAGAATATGAAAAATATACAATATATTATATCGATATTATTAGATTTATTTTATTTTAACAACCACTTATTATTTATAAACTTATTATTTTAATTTAACAACCACTTATTATTTATCAACTGCAATTTTACTACACAATTCAACTATATCTCTTTTTTTTTACTTATAAAATCAACTACTATAATATTTCAATTTATTAAATAAGCTTTCTATTTTAACAAACTTATTATCTAACGTAAACTATTTCATTCACATCTCAGACAACTCCATCTAAAAAAAAGTAATTATATTTATTGATTTTTCTTTGAGTACAGTGTATTGATGCGCTAAAGTGTATACTATCTCCAGTAATGACGGAGTCACGGGGGACAGATCGAATCTTATTTTTAGTGATCATCAAATTACTCATAAACGGGCTTCAATATGTCCACTGAAATATTCCTTACCGTATTGCCGATCTGTACTCTAAAATTTTTGAAATTCATTCCAATTATTCTATAATGCCCTTCATGAGGTATTAAGACTAAAAAACATGAGAACAGCTTTTGAGACCAGCTGGAATAATAAAAATTTACATTTGGGTTATAATGACGTTTAGTTGGTGTCATCTTCGGCAACGGGTCTCTAAGTTGTTGAAGCCTTGTGGGCGCTGGAACTATTGTCGTAAGCTAATTCGGCTGCAAAACATTTCAAGTCATCTTTGACTGAGATACGAAAACCTAACAATAACAATGGCAATTTATCTGTCCAGTTGTTATTGTTATCGTTGATTCTGAGCGCAGTATAAAGCTGTTTGTAAAAACGTTTAACTAAACCACTGCGCTAGAGATGCTATGTCCTTGTTCATAGTCTGTGAGACCCCATTTGTCGTAGTCAGATAGTTAAAAAATTGTGGCTCAAAGGATCTGCCTTGGTCTGTTGTTATTGTGAGGGAAACTCCAAAACAAGCAACACAATTTTGAATAAAATTTTTAGCAATAGTTTGGGTGGTGCAGTTGCTAATTGATATTGGTTCGCGCCATCTGTTATATCTATCCACTATTGTCAGTATATAGGACTTACTGTTAAAAATCAGTAATTGCCCAACAATATCCATATGTACATGCTCAAAATGTGTTTTGGATAAAGCGACGTTGCCTCATTCAGGCTTGGTGTGTCGAGCAATTTTATTCGTCTGGTAAGTTATGGATTATTTATTTCAGTTTTCATGCGAGGTCAATAATATCTTTCCAAGATGAACTCTCGTGTTGCTCTTATATCCGGATGCGAAAGATTGCGTTCTTCCGCGAAAATAATATCTTTACAAGATACGCAAAAATTGTGGAATCTGTACTCTCGAAACATCCGAGATGTTGCTCTCAAAAATGGCAATTTCAGTCTCTCCGAATATCCATTTGTTGATTTTAATGTAGAGACCATATTCCTTGGACACTTTTTTCATATCCCTCTTTACTATTGCTTGCGACTAAAATTGCGTTCACAAAGATGAAAACGAAATTCATGTCGTTAAATGTTTCATTAACGAAACGTTGGAATGTTTCTTAATCCAAACGGCATAACGCAAAAACGTTGGAATGTTTCTTAGCTGCGTTTCTTAATCCAAACGGCATAACGCAAAAACTTAAACATTCCAAAAAGCGTAATGATAGCTGTCTTGTACACATGTTCAGGTGCAACTGGAATTCGATTATATAATCCAAACAAATCAATTTTGCAGAAAACTTTATATTCATTTAGGTGTTAATTAAAGTTTCGAATGCGTGGCAATAGATAAGGATCCGCTATGATCATATTGTTAAGACGATGATAATATCCACAAGGACGCCTATATCAATCTGGTTTAGCAACCATATGGAGTGCTGCACATTATTGGGTTTTCAACTGCCACTATGGAAAACAAAAAAAAGAAACTCTCCGAAGAGATAGTGACACTCTGAACAATTTGTTCCCAACAGTTGGAATGGTAGTACCATTGGGGGCTAACAAGTCGAACTCGTGTCCACGTATTGATTTCTGACAACGTTTCGGAATGACAAAAATTTCTGCCCTAGTGTTAATTAGTAATTTAAAACTAGGGGGTTAGCAATTTCCCCAATGTCTGCCATTACCACATTAGGAAGTACTAGTTTATATTTTGTTGTGGAGTTTGGAATTGGCATGGTGCAACACATTTTGCTGCCCCAGCCTCAAAATTATGATGATACCGGAAAAATCCATTGGCACGCGTTCGAGAGTTGGATCTTCTTTTGGACCGATTTATGAAACGGTTAAAGTCCGTGCTATTCCTCCCGCAATAATAATTTACATGGTACAGTTTCTGTAGTTCTGCAACATCCCTCCGAAGAAGATTCACTTGTGTAGCAATTGTAGTCGATCAAGTTCGTTGATAGAATCGGAGACGCGGGAGTTTCGGCAACGGCAGACACGTCTTGGATACCAATACATCCTAAATTCTATCCACCATAGCCACGAGTTCCGTTAAGTTATCTTTATCCGAGGTTGTTATGGTGAATTTAGTTAGTTCATGTTTTTTTTGCACTCACAGCCTTTTAAGTAGTGATGGATTCATAATTTTGGAAGAACCCATTAAAACTTTCATGTTATATTTCGGAGTCTTGTAGAAGTAGTTCCAAGTTTCTTTCTTCAGTGACCGAGTGACGCACAATACGTACCGCCTTCAGAGCATTGTATTTGTTCTCTGAACCTACATATTTGATAATATCCAGAACACTACCGACCATTTCCTGACACAGGGCATATATTACATGTCGGAATTTACTGTCGTCTCTAGTCAAATTATGAAGCGCAAATAACTGTTCGGCCTGCAAAAACCATGTTTAAGGCATGTTGGGCCAAAAAACCAACAGCTTCTGCAAAGGCGCACTGTCAATATGCACTTGGTGCCCGGGATAAGAGAGAAAAACACAGCCAACCAGAAAACAATTCCAAATTTTCAGAATAATAATGACGTGCGTGATAAAAAAAAACCGTAAGGAAATTCGAATTAACCTAAATGCGAACGAAAACATTATAATAAATAGAAACATTTTTATATTCGTTTTTTTTATGTTTAATAAATTTTCTTTGATTGGCTTTTATTTTTAATGTTCCTTGTTGATTTTTCTTGATTTTCTTGTGGTTGTTTTTGTGTTGCTGTAGCTGATGATGTTGACGTTGCAGCTGCTTCTGTTGTAAATGTTGAAGGGATTGCTGTTGTAGTCGAGCAGAGCTACTTTTGTTGTTGTTGCTACGATATACTCTTGGAGTTGTCATTGTTGCTGTTGCGTTGGAGTTAACTTAACTTTTGTTGTTGAGAATGATAAGCTTGTAGATGCTGATGATGCTGTGCTCACTGTTGTTGTTACAAATTTGGTTGTTGTGGTTGCAGTTGCTAATGTAATTGATGTTGCTGTTGTTGCAGTTGAACATGTTGTCTTGATTACTGTTGTTTTGGTTGCGCTTGTCGGATGGTCTTAAAATGTCGGACGAAATTCGTTGGTCGGGATCACCGATATATAGTTATTAATATATATAGTTGCGTAACGGTTTAATGTAGACACGCAATTAAGAGGAACGTTTTTGTATAATATAATAACACATAATCCCGTTTTTTAAAGCCATACCACTTTTTTATATTTTCAAACAACTAACACAACATTTATTTAATCATGGATTTAAATCTTGTAAACAAAGTGTATTTTAAACAAATTTAATTTTAACAACCACTTTCTATTCAATTTTATCAACTTATTTTAATTTTACAACCATTTATTATTAATCAACAGCCATTTTACTGCACAATTCAATTATGTCTTTTTTTACTTAAAAAATGAACTGCTACAAAAAATTTTAATATATTAAATTTTAGCACAAGTATAATCTAACATGGACTATTTCGTTCAGATGTCAGGCAACTCGATTTAAAAAGAAGTAGTTATAATTTATTCGTTCTATCCGTTCGATAGTCTTTATAGTCATTGTCGCAATTTTACCCCTTACCTATTCTGGAAACAGGTACAAACTAACGTTCCAAATTTCTTTAACAAAAATGTCAGTTGTGTACCTATGCCAGATGTGGAGGGGGTAACAGTGTCAAAAGCATGTTATGAAGAAATTATTAAAGGGCATTGGATACCAAAAATTTTGATTACTGACAACATCACTAATTTCACCTCTAAAATTTTTTTCTGAAGCTTGTAAATTCCAAGGTACTAAGAAAATGCACATTACAGCTTTACTATCCTCCGTTCGTTAGCGGAATATTTGCGTAGTTCCATGAGGCAATTGCAACTCACAACACGCCTCACGAGTCAACCAAGTTGTGTTTTTAGTGTGGACCAAAAGGTGTGGTTAAAGCATCCCGTTAGAAAGAACAAATTCGGATTGGACCTTAAACAGTTACTTCTGTTATTGGACCATTGTCGACAACTGTTTTTTTATATCTCTTTTTAGGCCCATTACATACATCGAGATCAAAGTAGCCGCAAGAAACCCCTCTAAGACGCGAATTCAGAAATTATCGAAATACCATGAAAGTTAGCAAAAGCATTGGAGTAAATTTGGACACATGAACATGAGGAACTGTTGTTAAGGGTTAGAACTGTTTATGAGGAACTATTTTTAAATGCTAGAAAAAAATATCAGGAAAATGATATATAGAGAATTAACAAATAAATAAGTTTCAAAGTACTGGAGACATAGAGAGATGCCTGTCGATCGACGTTTAAAAAAATATTACAAAGATTCTTATGTACGCTTACATTCTACCATTTTTATTAATTTCCAATAAGTACAATAATTTAAGTTTAAAGTACTATGTAAATTTAAGATAAAAAAAAAAGTAAATCTCAAATTTGAGAAAGTTTTAGAATCTATAATATAGCTTAAAATAAAGAGACAAAACAGGTCTAACTGTAGTAAAATGTAAATAAATATGAACTCAAACTCGAAAATAGTTAAGAAAATATTTAAAAAATATCACAAGAATATGAAGTAAATCTAGAGTTAATATGTCAAGTCACATTTTAAAGAAAACATACAAAAAAAAATTATAAATATAAACAACTACTTAAAATACCTTCGTTAGAAAATTTAACATGAATATAAATTTTTAATATTAAATTCATAACAATGACGAAAAAAAAACAAATTATAAAAAAACAGTTTTGTGTTGTTATAGATATTATTTAAAAAAAAGAGAAAACAATAATTGTTAAAACCATGAATTTCCTGGCATATGTTGACATTGTGGCTAAACTACCACATGCAACCCCACCATTTCAAAATAGGTATTTAAACACTGCACCATTTTTGTTAGAAATGCAATTTTCTGTACGGATTCATGGGCGATGTTTACAAAATTTACGCTTATGGATGTTTCCAATGTTTTGAATTTTGTCGACATGTGTAATCGAAAAGTTGATAAATTATGTTCAATAATCGGAGATATCCAGGACACTGAATCTTTTCAAAAATCCTATATATTGCTGGTAAAGGAGACATCTATCCTGTCCAAAATATTGAAACAAATCAAAGAACAGCTAGCCATATTTTCGGACAAACTAGGTCAAAAAGAGCTATCGAAATGATAGGTAGTTTCTCCAAGTGGGCGTTTCGTCAGACCCCATTTGTCGTAGTCAGATAGTTAAAAAATTGTGGCTCAAAGGATCTGCCTTGGTCTGTTGTTATTGTGAGGGAAACTCCAAAACAAGCAACACAATTTTGAATAAAATTTTTAGCAATAGTTTGGGTGGTGCAGTTGCTAATTGATATTGGTTCGCGCCATCTGTTATATCTATCCACTATTGTCAGTATATAGGACTTACTGTTAAAAATCAGTAATTGCCCAACAATATCCATATGTACATGCTCAAAATGTGTTTTGGATAAAGCGACGTTGCCTCATTCAGGCTTGGTGTGTCGAGCAATTTTATTCGTCTGGTAAGTTATGGATTATTTATTTCAGTTTTCATGCGAGGTCAATAATATCTTTCCAAGATGAACTCTCGTGTTGCTCTTATATCCGGATGCGAAAGACTGCGTTCTTCCGAGAAAATAATATCTTTACAAGATACGCAAAAATTGTGGAATCTGTACTCTCGAAACATCCGAGATGTTGCTCTCAAAAATGGCAATTTCAGTCTCTCCGAATATCCATTTGTAGATTTTAATGTAGAGACCATATTCCTTGGACACTTTTTTCATATCCCTCTTTACTATTGCTTGCGACTAAAATTGCGTTCACAAAGATGAAAACGAAATTCATGTCGTTAAATGTTTCATTAACGAAACGTTGGAATGTTTCTTAATCCAAACGGCATAACGCAAAAACGTTGGAATGTTTCTTAGCTGCGTTTCTTAATCCAAACGGCATAACGCAAAAACTTAAACATTCCAAAAAGCGTAATGATAGCTGTCTTGTACACATGTTCAGGTGCAACTGGAATTCGATTATATAATCCAAACAAATCAATTTTGCAGAAAACTTTATATTCATTTAGGTGTTAATTAAAGTTTCGAATGCGTGGCAATAGATAAGGATCCGCTATGATCATATTGTTAAGACGATGATAATATCCACAAGGACGCCTATATCAATCTGGTTTAGCAACCATATGGAGTGCTGCACATTATTGGGTTTTCAACTGCCACTATGGAAAACAAAAAAAAGAAACTCTCCGAAGAGATAGTGACACTCTGAACAATTTGTTCCCAACAGTTGGAATGGTAGTACCATTGGGGGCTAACAAGTCGAACTCGTGTCCACGTATTGATTTCTGACAACGTTTCGGAATGACAAAAATTTCTGCCCTAGTGTTAATTAGTAATTTAAAACTAGGGGGTTAGCAATTTCCCCAATGTCTGCCATTACCACATTAGGAAGTACTAGTTTATATTTTGTTGTGGAGTTTGGAATTGGCATGGTGCAACACATTTTGCTGCCCCAGCCTCAAAATGATGATGATACCGGAAAAATCCATTGGCACGCGTTCGAGAGTTGGATCTTCTTTTGGACCGATTTATGAAACGGTTAAAGTCCGTGCTATTCCTCCCGCAATAATAATTTACATGGTACAGTTTCTGTAGTTCTGCAACATCCCTCCGAAGAAGATTCACTTGTGTAGCAATTCTAGTCGATCAAGTTCGTTGATAGAATCGGAGACGCGGGAGTTTCGGCAACGGCAGACACGTCTTGGATACCAATACATCCTAAATTCTATCCACCATAGCCACGAGTTCCGTTAAGTTATCTTTATCCGAGGTTGTTATGGTGAATTTAGTAAGTTCATGTTTTTTTTGCACTCACAGCCTTTTAAGTAGTGATGGATTCATAATTTTGGAAGAACCCATTAAAACTTTCATGTTATATTTCGGAGTCTTGTAGAAGTAGTTCCAAGTTTCTTTCTTCAGTGACCTAGTGACGCACAATACGTACCGCCTTCAGAGCATTGTATTTGTTCTCTGAACCTACATATTTGATAATATCCAGAACACTACCGACCATTTCCTGACACAGGGCATATATTACATGTCGGAATTTACTGTCGTCTCTAGTCAAATTATGAAGCGCAAATAACTGTTCGGCCTGCAAAAACCATGTTTAAGGCATGTTGGGCCAAAAAACCAACAGCTTCTGCAAAGGCGCACTGTCAATATGCACTTGGTGCCCGGGATAAGAGAGAAAAACACAGCCAACCAGAAAACAATTCCAAATTTTCAGAATAATAATGACGTGCGTGATAAAAAAAAACCGTAAGGAAATTCGAATTAACCTAAATGCGAACGAAAACATTATAATAAATAGAAACATTTTTATATTCGTTTTTTTTATGTTTAATAAATTTTCTTTGATTGGCTTTTATTTTTAATGTTCCTTGTTGATTTTTCTTGATTTTCTTGTGGTTGTTTTTGTGTTGCTGTAGCTGATGATGTTGACGTTGCAGCTGCTTCTGTTGTAAATGTTGAAGGGATTGCTGTTGTAGTCGAGCAGAGCTACTTTTGTTGTTGTTGCTACGATATACTCTTGGAGTTGTCATTGTTGCTGTTACGTTGGAGTTAACTTAACTTTTGTTGTTGAGAATGATAAGCTTGTAGATGCTGATGATGCTGTGCTCACTGTTGTTGTTACAAATTTCGTTGTTGTGGTTGCAGTTGCTAATGTAATTGATGTTGCTGTTGTTGCAGTTGAACATGTTGTCTTGATTACTGTTGTTTTGGTTGCGCTTGTCGGATGGTCTTAAAATGTCGGACGAAATTCGTTGGTCGAGATCACCGATATATAGTTATTAATATATATAGTTGCGTAACGGTTTAATGTAGACACGCAATTAAGAGGAACGTTTTTGTATAATATAATAACACATAATCCCGTTTTTTAAAGCCATACCACTTTTTTATATTTTCAAACAACTAACACAACATTTATTTAATCATGGATTTAAATCTTGTAAACAAAGTGTATTTTAAACAAATTTAATTTTAACAACCACTTTCTATTCAATTTTATCAACTTATTTTAATTTTACAACCATTTATTATTAATCAACAGCCATTTTACTGCACAATTCAATTATGTCTTTTTTTACTTAAAAAATGAACTGCTACAAAAAATTTTAATATATTAAATTTTAGCACAAGTATAATCTTACATGGACTATTTCGTTCAGATGTCAGGCAACTCGATTTAAAAAGAAGTAGTTATAATTTATTCGTTCTATCCGTTCGATAGTCTTTAGTCATTGTCGCAATTTTACCCCTTACCTATTCTGGAAACAGGTACAAACTAACGTTCCAAATTTCTTTAACAAAAATGTCAGTTGTGTACCTATGCCAGATGTGGAGGGGGTAACAGTGTCAAAAGCATGTTATGAAGAAATTATTAAAGGGCATTGGATACCAAAAATTTTGATTACTGACAACATCACTAATTTCACCTCTAAAATTTTTTTCTGAAGCTTGTAAATTCCAAGGTACTAAGAAAATGCACATTACAGCTTTACTATCCTCCGTTCGTTAGCGGAATATTTGCGTAGTTCCATGAGGCAATTGCAACTCACAACAAGCCTCACGAGTCAACCAAGTTGTGTTTTTAGTGTGGACCAAAAGGTGTGGTTAAAGCATCCCGTTAGAAAGAACAAATTCGGATTGGACCTTAAACAGTTACTTCTGTTATTGGACCATTGTCGACAACTGTTTTTTTATATCTCTTTTTAGGCCCATTACATACATCGAGATCAAAGTAGCCGCAAGAAACCCCTCTAAGACGCGAATTCAGAAATTATCGAAATACCATGAAAGTTAGCAAAAGCATTGGAGTAAATTTGGACACATGAACATGAGGAACTGTTGTTAAGGGTTAGAACTGTTTATGAGGAACTATTTTTAAATGCTAGAAAAAAATATCAGGAAAATGATATATAGAGAATTAACAAATAAATAAGTTTCAAAGTACTGGAGACATAGAGAGATGCCTGTCGATCGACGTTTAAAAAAATATTACAAAGATTCTTATGTACGCTTACATTCTACCATTTTTATTAATTTCCAATAAGTACAATAATTTAAGTTTAAAGTACTATGTAAATTTAAGATAAAAAAAAAAGTAAATCTCAAATTTGAGAAAGTTTTAGAATCTATAATATAGCTTAAAATAAAGAGACAAAACAGGTCTAACTGTAGTAAAATGTAAATAAATATGAACTCAAACTCGAAAATAGTTAAGAAAATATTTAAAAAATATCACAAGAATATGAAGTAAATCTAGAGTTAATATGTCAAGTCACATTTTAAAGAAAACATACAAAAAAAAATTATAAATATAAACAACTACTTAAAATACCTTCGTTAGAAAATTTAACATGAATATAAATTTTTAATATTAAATTCATAACAATGACGAAAAAAAAACAAATTATAAAAAAACAGTTTTGTGTTGTTATAGATATTATTTAAAAAAAAGAGAAAACAATAATTGTTAAAACCATGAATTTCCTGGCATATGTTGACATTGTGGCTAAACTACCACATGCAACCCCACCATTTCAAAATAGGTATTTAAACACTGCACCATTTTTGTTAGAAATGCAATTTTCTGTACGGATTCATGGGCGATGTTTACAAAATTTACGCTTATGGATGTTTCCAATGTTTTGAATTTTGTCGACATGTGTAATCGAAAAGTTGATAAATTATGTTCAATAATCGGAGATATCCAGGACACTGAATCTTTTCAAAAATCCTATATATTGCTGGTAAAGGAGACATCTATCCTGTCCAAAATATTGAAACAAATCAAAGAACAGCTAGCCATATTTTCGGACAAACTAGGTCAAAAAGAGCTATCGAAATGATAGGTAGTTTGTCCAAGTGGGCGTTTCGTCAGAATGGATAGTGACGACTCCCATAAAATAAATTTACAATAAATTGGAGATTCTTAAAAAACACGGGATTGGACTGTTCAATTAATGAAACATTAATTGATTAGCTCCAATTTTGAATAACTGAGTGAACCATTAAATGAACTATGCGGATACGTGGAACTTATATTAGACAATGTTCGTGAGCTCGGTGCATTATACAATAATATCACTCCTGCCATGAATAAAGAGATCCGAAGTTTGATGTTAAAAACGGAAATAAATGAGATGGTAGATATTCTCAACTCCAAGTTACTAGAACTACAAAATTGCCCGTTCACGTAATTGTCGATTCTGAACGATCTGTACTAAAACAAATTAAATCCATTTATTGTAAATACAAACAACGGAAATTTAAAAAAAATTAACAGTAGCAGTTAAGGCTGCTAAAATTTAACCATCAGGTTGGGAATTCTTAAGAAAATAACGACAGTTTCCTTCCTCAGAAGGGAGACTTATTGAATGCGTTGAGACGAGATAAAATGAGAGCAAGATTCTCGCAAGCTCAGCCATTACTTAAGGGAGAAAAATTCCATCGTTATTCGTTGGCATTAATGATCATCGTATTCGTTGTTTTTTTAATAGTCAGGCTATTAATTCTTAGAGTCAAAGCAACAGAGAATGGAACTGCTGCTAAAACTAAACTCAAATAATGAATTTAACAACCAAAGATGCCGAAAGTCGATCAACAACCAGATATCAAAGGTGTCGTTCAGAACCAGGTCATCGCAGCATCGAAGAGTATAGAAAGTCAGAATGTGCTGCAAGCAGCAGGACAATCGCGACACAGATAAATAACTATACCTACGGCTGCTTGTAAGTGCATGAAGGATATAAAATTGAAATAAACAATTTTAAATTTAATATTAAACTGAAAAATGTTAAAAAAATTTCTAAAATTTAAATGTAAAATTTAGAATAATGAATTTCTAAAATTAAAATTCAAAATTTCAACTCATTCCAACTTCGAGTATGCTCTAGACTCGCACGTGTTGTTGCAAAATTTTGCATAGTCAAGAAAATTGTAATTCACATTCAAATAAATGTGATTTTCAATAATATCTCTTTTTACACAACAAAGAGTAATCGCGATTATTGTAGACTTTACACGTTAACCGGATTTCAATAATTTACGAGTATAATTATTTGTTAATTTAAATGATTCGAAGCAGTTGTTTTTAGTTGGTTGTTACGTGATGCTCATTACTTTTAGTAAATAAATCAATTATTATCAAAATGAATAATTTTGGCTTTTTTGATTCGATCGGATTTTTCCTAAAACTACAGAACCTTCCAATTAATAGATGTATTAAAATTAGTCGAACCACAGAGAAAACGATACCAAGTATCGAAAACCAAGAAATCGTGACATTATTTTTTTTAAATGACTGTTAAATAAGGCTCTAAAATAAAATTGAAGCTAGTGGGTCTTGGCTGAAATTCATCGGATGAAAGGTATCACTCAATTTAATATCAAGTAGTTAGGATGAGCAGTATCAAGTAGTTAGGCATTTAAGTCTATAATTATTTAAAAAATTTTCGTACCACTTTTGAAAAGAACCGACCACTTTCGAAGAATTTAATAAATTTTCTTTTTCATCATTCATAGTTGTCCTGTATTGTGATCTATTCTAACCATATTAATGATTAAAACAACTTAAATTTCGCTTATATACCATCAGTTAGTATTTATATCTGAAACCGTACCTAAATTAACTAAATAAGAACTGCTATTTGCAAATATATATTCATACTCCTGTATGTCCTTATTATTTTTTCACGTATTTCGCTGTGTACCTTAAGCAATTTAAAATTCATATTTATGAAGTAACCAAGTACTGCTATATATTTATTATTTTATTATGTGGCAGGATTGTTGTTTGACAGTTTCAATTGATATAGAACTAAGATAAGTTAATACATTAATTGTAGTTATAATATTATAATAAATGAAACATCATTTATAAATAATAAATTTTGTTGCACTTATATTTAATTGGTTAATTTGAACGAAATACGTTTGTTTTTGACACATTATGGAGTTCAGTTTACAGTTATAGTACTGGAGCGGATATTGCCGTCATTCAATGACGTATTTGCCAAAAATCAACTCAATCTGAAAATTACGACTTAATAGCTGCCAATAGTAGACCCATTCCAACTTTTGAAAAAGTTAATAAAAAATTCATTGTCGCTTAGAATAGCGGCGGTCCTATTCACAAAATGCGGCGGTCGATAGACCAATTATTGGTGCTGACTTTTTGTCCAAATTTGGTATTTTAGTGGATCTTAAACATAAGAAATTAATTAATCCACTAAACATTTGTCAAATTTCTGGAAAAACATGCTTGGAAAAAATATCCAGTATCAAATTTATAAAAATGTCCAGTAATTTTACCAAACATTTAGAGCGGTTTCCAGAAATCACATCTACTTCCAATTTTACTACGAAAATAAAACACGGTGCAATACCACTTTTATATTAACGGTCCGCTACCTATTTATCCACATCCACGACGACTAGATAATAAAAGATATAATATAAGCCAGAACTTCTAAGTCACCAGCCTCATCTACATATGGTGTCTAAACCAGATGGAGATTAGCGTCCTTGTGGAGATTATTGTTGACAGAATAACATCACATCACACTTCCGAATCGACACCCATTACCTCACATTCAAGATTTTAATTATTACCATCGGTTTTTGCAAAACTTACCTTCAAATTTGATACCATTACATAAGCTAGTGGCAGTTTCACGCGGTAAAAAAAATCAACTTTTGTGGGACGACGACTGACGATTAGCCTTTGAAAAAGCCAAATAACTTCTGATTAGTACTACTTATTTAGCACATCCTAGTTCGGATGCAAAATACAGCATCACTACGGATGCGTCTAACTCCGCAAATTGGTGCCGTATTAAACCAATACATTAATAACCATCCACAACCACTTACTATTTATTATCACAAGCTTAAAAAGTCGGAAATTATTTATTCTATCTATAACATGGAACACTCGTCACTGGATTAAAGAAGGCAGATTCTTTACGATTCTTACAGACCATAAACCATTGACGACAAATCAGACAGTTTAACATCATTCCTCAGTTTGCTACTGATACACAATATATTCGTGGCAGTACTAACATAGTGGCTGATGCTTTATGACGTATTTGCGACTGTAATTTTGAGTCAATTTCTATTAATGATAACATGCATCTCGAGCCGCAAGATTTTGCTGCTCTACAGCAAGTAGACGAAGACATACAATCATTTATTAAAAATTACTAGTTACCTTTTATACAATTTCAAAATTTAGTGCAATTCTGGCACAAATATTATGCGTTCGATAGTTCGTTGAAAGGTAACATATACTCTCCCACTCTGGGATTAGGGCCACGCAAAAATTCGTAACTGCAAGATATATTGGCCACGCAAAAATTCGTAACTGCAAGATATATAGAATTTATTTATTACTATAACCTTAATGGGAAGGCTGTGTTTGCATATCTTTAACCAAGAAATCATAATTCGGTGCATATCCTGACAAAGATAATAATAATGAGCCTTGAGTATGCGAATCAGTCAGGACAGAACGTTGTTTGCTCTTCGTTAACTTTAAATACGAAAACGCTGATTCACACAGGTATGTAGATCCGAAACACGAGTAAATATATTCACTACATTTCGTTATATTGGGGTATTTTGCTCGGTTGACGTATTTCCAAAAATCATCTTCAAATTTTCTGGCTTGTAATATTAAATCATTGTGTAGAATTATAATTTCATTTTCTAACGGCCCTTGCTCCATAAGAAATACGTCAGAAATTTTTTGGCTAATGCGTTTTACGCTTAAATCTTTTTTGAAAGGAAAAGATATAAATTCAACAATTTCTTTAATTTTTTCAAAATCTTGGAATCTAACTTCAAAATCTTCAACTACTTTTTGGATCTCCGCGACGTTTTTGTAGATGTTATAATTAATATTTTTATGTTTATGTAGGTTATCCGCCATATTTGAAAAATGATTCAGATTATTTTGTTGCAGACCTTCCATTAGCAAAACAAATTTTGTTTTATATGCATCTATGCAGCTGATCATATCAATTACTGTTTTATTTTTACCTTGTAATTCTAAATTTAAATTACTCAATATTGGAGTAAAATCAGTAAGAAATGCTAAGTCACTAAGCCAAGTTTCATCATTTAAATTTTCACATTTTTCATGTTGGTCGTCAAGAAAATTTATTACTTCAGGCAATAAATCACGAAATCGTTGCAGAAATTTACCTCTGCTTAGCCATCTTACATCAGTATGTAGTAATAATTCAGGTTGCCCTTCATTGAGATGCATTTGGAAGAGTCGCCGTTTGAGGGAACTTGCTCGAATTGAATAAACAAGTTTAAAAGCTATGTCCATTACCTCTTTTGTGTTTAGTCTCTTGTTGGCTAACACTTGCTGATGAATTATGCAGTGGTAGCTCAAAGACATCGCGCGCGATCGACCAAAATTGGCTTCGCGATCGACCGGTTGGCCACCCCTGAACTATAGTACCAACAGCTACCGCACTACAACATAGAAACACGTTGCCCAAGGTAACACCAAACTAATCGTCATCGTGCTCGTAACTCGCGCGTTATACTGTGAATTTCCAGAGATACACCAAATCTATAAAACACGTCTGTTATTAGCTTCTCCGCTATTATTATTGCCTCCTGATTCATAATTGCAAACGCCTCTTGCCATTTTGTTTAGTAGTCTATCACTGTGATTGCTGGCTGACATTTTCCGTAGTGCGGAAAGGTCGAGCTAGATCCTGCGCTATCCTATTCCATGAAGCACCGACATTGTATAAGTTCATCTCAGGGCCGCTTCTTTTTTTCACAGATGCGCAGCTCTTGCCCTTACTGCAGGAATCTTCGACATCACCATGATAATTAATTCTATAAAACCCCTGACGAATTAATTCAATAAAACTGTCATAGAACAGCCTCATCACGTCCAATACCATTGCATGTGGTACTACAATTTGCAATCTATTGTACATCATTAAACTGCAATATAATTGCAGTCATACTTGCAGCGTCATGTTATTTAGATTTCTCTGTTCCATTTTTAAGCCATTCCAAGATCGGCTCAAATCTACATCTTCCTTGTGTGCACAACGTACGATATCGTCACTCCATTCCTCACTAAGAGTACCCATTCTTGCCACCTCATCTTCTATAGCCTCTTCTCGAGTACAATGTTTACAGTTATTTATACAATAACTTGTGGATAAAGCATCCGCATTGCCAGTCGACGTTACTTGCAAGAATATTTCAATATTTCTAATAGGTTGACTTCAGCCATCACCACCTCTTCTACTTGGTTTACTTTGTATTGAACCTTTTTCTCCAGCCTATCTTGAGTCTTTGGGAGACGCACACGTTTCTGTTGCTTCTCCTGGTACGGCAAAAGTTGTTCCTATAGACGATGACTGCTATTTTGGGCAGCCACTCTGTTCGTGATTAAAACTTAGTTGCTCCTGTAGACGCTGATTCTGTTCTGTTCTTTCATGAAGGCCAATAAATATGACATATAGACTGCAGGCTGCCAGATCACAGACATAGTTTCTGCCACTTCTACCACTATTAGCCGGCTGCTGCTTCCATCGTATGGAACTAGGCTCTCTTGGTGTTTTTAACATTTTCCGTTCAAATGAAAATAAACACTTAATAAAACACTCTACTCTATCCCGCTTCTGGCACCAACATGTTACGATCTTACGTAGATTCAATGGATCGATTTAAAGGCTGTTGTATTTTAAAATAGATTACGAATGTTTTTTTGTTTAGGACGCTTGACTCCTTATTAAATTTTTTCGCCGTATATCCACTTCTCACTATGTCTACGATCAAACTTATTGACCGATCAATTAAGTAGCGTTTCGCGTTTACACTTCCGGACTTTAACCTGTCGTTTATTAATCGCTTTTCAGACTGAATCACTCGCACCGATCGTATAGATACCGCTTCGGTGTGCTTCTACAATATTCCGGAACCAAACCTTTTGGTATACTCCGAAACCGCTCTTCTAGAATGAAGAACACGCCAGAGCTATTTTAAGTCGTAACACAAGGAAAGGTGTCGTCTTCTACCACGATGACTCGTCAAAAATTAAGAAAGATTGCCTGGGAAGTTTTCATCTATTTAAAGGCTATACAAGATGTCTGTGAAAACAACTTAATTCAGTTTTTTAACCAGAAACCACAGAAGTTCTATACTGCTGGAATCATAGCTCTGCCTTAAAAATGGCGAAACCTTGTCGATAATAAAGGAGTATATATGTCTTTAATTAATTGATTTAAGCATTCTGATTTAAGCGTCTCTATTTTACACAAAAGAGCCACGAACTTTTTCGACTAACCAATACTTGTATACAGTACAGCTAGAATCATAATGAAATTATATAGATGTAATTTACAAAAATTATATCTAATTTACAAAACAGAGTGTCTTGGAATAAATGTAGTGCCTCATTTCAAAGGTTTCTAAATCATTTTAGTATAAAGATAGTTGAAAAATTAAATAAATTATTTGATTTGTTAAACTACAAATAAAATCATAATATTTAATGACATAAATGCATTTCTCGCTTCGATGAAGGCAGTTGTCCAAAATATTGTTTCAAAAGCTTAATTGTAGCAAAGGATAAATTCCAAATATTTTATATAAAAATCAATTCTTAAGTGCATTTTATTGGCTTACTTTCAAAATGAGTAGAAAATAATAATATGATTCCTATGTATCAAAAAATGTATTTATAAATTCTGTTAAAATAACCGAAACATTATATATTATATGAATATACACATTATTAACCGATTGTTCATGCGTCGGCGGATGAAGCAAAACTAGAAAACTAGATGTCTAGATAAAAACAAACAATGTCTTCGTTTTCCACTTTTGTTTCTCGTCCTCACTTATTTATTTTAGAGATATGTTTTTCTTGTGGAACCAAGGAACTTCATTTAAGCCAATGAGCAAACTTAATCTCAAAAACTTGCATATACGATTACCTAGCCCTCGTTCAAAAATTTTGGCGTCATGATTACGTTATTTTGGCGAAATCTAGTTATTTATTGTTTATGGAATGGTGCAAACCTAATTTCGCATTAAACATCTACAGCATCATAGAAACTGATTTTTACGTATAAAATGCTTTATTTAGTTATCCTAACAAGTAAACTAAAAATAGTGCTGAAAACTTAGTCTTGCTATTATTTTCATTTTCAACAAGATAATAGTCCAAAGCACATGTTTTTATAAAACACTTCCTTCGAAAGGACAGCACCTCTCTAATCATTTGATGTTAATTGTACTGAACGTTTACGTATATAGTAGAAAAAATAATACGATAGTAATAAAATATAATCAAACATTATTGCAAATGAATGACAAAAAATTTGGTAATAAGTTGAAAATAATATTATTTATACCTAATATGTTAAAGGAAATTAAAATGCAAAAAGGGTCTATTCATTATAAAAAAGTTTCTTACAAGTATAACCAAAATATACAAATTGCGTATACTTTTTTCGCTTCGAAATGCGATAACATACAAAAATTTTTTAATTGAAATAACATTGAGAACTGGAAAATATCAGCTGTGCCTATTCTTTTTTTAGGATTTTCTGTAAAGTTTATGTTTAATGTTTTTATAATTGAATTATTTTTAAAAACTTCTCATTTTCAATAACACGGAAACGATTAATTTTCTAAAATAGTTTTCAATTTGAGTATGTAATTCAATTATCTTATAACACATATTGCACGACAGGAAAACTATTCGGTATAACTTTCAAGTGAAACTCTTAATAAATGTCACAATAAAAGTTTAATTTACTTTTAATTTTTAAGTTTATTTGTCTCTATTACTGTCTAATTAATGTAACGCAAACAAGATAGATCTAATTCCATTTATGAAAATAGCTGCGAAAGTTGCCTCCTTTACAGGGATAAAAGTATTGGCACACTTTGCCTTTAACCAAAGAAAGCAAGTCACACAAGTTCCAAAAATATTGTATTTGTATAGTTCTTTACATTCAGTTTCTTATTTTATGTACTGTAAGTAGCTTTTTGAAAATATAAGCTGTACAAATGAATGTAGAGAAATATTTGAAATTCTAAGTAATTGATAAATAGAACAATCATTTACGTGAACGAGAACTGTAACTGTCAGCTGTCAATTGGCTTCGGATTTTATTTTTCGACGTCTTATTAGCGTTCAATACAGTCTCTCTCGTATGTCTTGTACGGAGGTTGGTGAGACACGCTGTTAGTTTTCTGCGTAAATCAATATATTTACAATAGGTTATAATAAATACGTGGACCGGTAAATTTCTCAGAAAATGCAAAAAAGACATCGATGAAAGTTGTTCATCCCGTTATCGAAAAACATACATTATCAAGCGAAATGATACCATTATCGTCAACGCTATCGTTACTGTTCGAGAATCTGAAAAGCCGTGAAAACGTTGATGTGTTGAAGCAACAGGCAAAATCACAATGTAGTTTTTGAAGACGGTTTTTGTCAAATGTTTCGGTTGAAACAAGAAGTGACATTGAACAAACATGACAGCTTTGAACTTATGGGACCGGCCACATTTGCGTTAAAAATCAGAATAAAGTGAAAAATTCTGGTAGAAAGGACATCGTATGTGTCTTTACGACATCCATGCAAATGGAAAAATTGCCAGATATGTTAAACCTTAAATAACGCCCAGATATTTGTTAGGCCTTAAATCAATTAAGTGAAAACGGTCCCAACTCAGGGACGGCAATCAAACGTGTGATGAGATATTTGAAAGGTACGATAGACAAAGTAATCGTCTATCACCAGAATCTTTGCGAAATAAACGGTTATTGTGATTCCGACTATGCAAGTAATATGGATGAAGATGCTCAATCTCGATTTATGCATTTAACTATAAATTAGCCTTATACTGGGCACCGAGACCCCACTGAACAATCGCACTTTCGTCTATTGAGGCAGAAAGGTCTAATAAGATTATTTACTCCGTGTGAAAAAATTACAATTGTACATTTAATTAAAAAGATCTCAAAAAAGTTCATTCAAAAAATTAAATTTGTACCTTCTTCGCACATTCAATCAATACAAATCCACCCCAAATTTATGCATAGAGTGCCTACATCAGGTCGAACAATGAGGGAAAAAAAACAAAACTTATACATTCATTTGCAAAATATACACACAAAAAATCAGCCCTTGCCTAACGACTTAAGAGATTTAACTTTGAATATTCAAAACGATGGATGAATGTAGGTTTGGCAAAACCCGTACACGGAATTGACATCTGAGAATAAACGGTCGGCAATTAAACATGATGGGAGAGGGTTTTTAATGCGTGATGTAGGCATCTTCATGCGCCGAAGAGTTAATTATTATAGACGTTATGATAAACACGGCGAATTACTTAATTATCATTTAAAAAATGTGCATTAAAAAAGAACTTACCAAATAATTGGCAAAAATTAGCAATAATGTGAATAAAAGTTTAGTATTTTCGATCTCAAGAAGGCTGAAAGACGTTCTCAAGCACAAATTAAATACATATATTATTAGATAAATTCATGTGTGAGAATAGTTTTATCACTGTATAAAGTCCCCTATTGTTTTGTTGTCTTTTCTTTTTTGAAATAACCTGTATCTTAAATGTAACAATCAAATTAAATAAGCTTAAAATATAAACAATTAAGAATTTCGTGTATATTTTGACGTTTGTCCCTCAATGTATATTTGTATAAGCTTTTTATACAATTTAATTTCTTGGAACATATACACATAAAACATCCACTAACCGACAAGCCAAACCATTTGTGGGAATGATTATAAAGCCGCGATGGAATTTTCCCCTTCAAAAAAATAAATAACGTAAGGAAACCGTTACCAATATTACGCGTCGTTTCTTTTAAGTCTACAAAAAATTAAATTTATCAAATTTAAATAAATTTAAATCAAATGTGATACCAAGCAAATATATACTGACTTGTTAAAATATGTATCCTGTTTTCAATAATATTGTAATATAATTCAAACTTATATTATTTTTGGATAAACAAATTTGCAAATCACAGATGCTAAAACATTTGGAATAATTTAATACAAAGTTAACTTTACTCATGAAATCCTGGAAAGTTCTGATATATACGATTGAATTAATTCACTATATATAATAAACATTCAACTTAATAATATATCAGGTTTGACTATTCCAATTGATACGCTGTACACACGTATAAATATAAAACTAGTTTATAAACTACCCCAATGTAACCAAATCAACAACTATACTTCAAACTAAAACACTTTATTTACAACTAAGGAACAGAACATACTTTCACATTATTTGAAAGATAAGTATATACTGACTTATTATATGAACGCCAATAACTGACAAAGTTTATGCATACCGACGCTTGTGTCAAACTTGCGGATGCTATAAAACTTACATCTATAAAAAAAAGAATGTTAACGTGAATCGAATGTATCTTTCGATAAATTACAAGCTAAACTTCGTATAGGATACGACATGCGATATACTTTATATTATAAGAAGCATAAACATAACTGAAGACTGAGTGTTTTCTCATAATACGTAACAACATACCCAATGCACTATAAACAAAATAAAACTTCAATATAATTTCTATTCCAGAAATTTATTAAGATAAACTACTAATTAAAAATTTTGCGACTTCATACAAGCGATAAAACTTCACCGATTCATGTTAGGAACACAATTGCGATAATAATAGAAACCCGTATGCAGCTATCGGAGTTAGAATTTTAAAACCCTCAAAATCTTAGGGGAAAGCACAAATCTCCGACTTTTTTAACGCCGATATAGATCTATTATTAATTTGGGATTTGTAGTCCAAGTAATGCTATATATTTATTGTGTTGTTATGTGGCAGGATTGTTATTTTACAGTTTCAATTGATATAGAACTAAGTTAAGTAAATACATTATTTGAAGTTATAATACTATAATAAATGGAACACCATTTATAAATATAAATTTTCTTGCATTTGTATTTAATTGGTTATTTTAAACGAAATTCGTTTATTTTTGACACATTGTGGAGTTACGTTTTCAGTTTATTCTGAATTGTTACTACCTTAAACGTGTAGATTGTCAGTAAAATGCATGTGCTGCGTTTTCGTATGAGCACTAAACACAATTCCGACGGCACAAAACTATCTCGAATAGTTCCCTGCCATCGGAATTGTGTTTAATTGGCATTCGTTAATTTTTGGCAAACTTGTACATAGTACAGATAGCTTTTTATTTCAATTTTGATAATCTGTAGACATAATGCGGTCCCTCTTCACTTTAAACTTATTTATGGTTTGATTGTTAATATTAGGTGATTCGATGGTATTGTTTTAAATAGATGGTAAATTTTCATCAAATTCATTTCTATTATTTGTGCATTCCAGTAAATCCTTATCTTCAGATTTTATTCAAGTTGTCCATATAATTTGAATTTATCGATATCAACTTCTTAACGGGCCCACACACAAGCCAATTTCTTTTCGACAGTTCAAATATAATTAGCTGCGTTCGTATAAAACGTCAAAAATTGTGTGTTCAGAAGAATGAGAAGAATGTTTTAGTCAGAGGAAATCTCTTCATCGTTTAATGTTTATTTTTACTATAGGCGTTTTCCTTTGAACCAATTTTACTACTCCGCGGTAGTTGTAGCTGTCATCATCTACTCTACGTCGAACAAACGACCACATCGAACGGGGAGTTACGCATACAATTTACGTTAGGTGGATTCTAGTTGCTAAAGTGCAAATAGATACTTTTGCGGGTTCGTTGGTTATGTTGAAAAGTCATATTTTTGTCAGTATTGTTTATGTGTGAATAAAATAAAGTCAGTTTTTATTGTTTATGTGTGAGTAAACTCAGTATTGTTTCTGACTGTTTTGAGGTTATGTTTCTACTAGAGTTAGAATTTGGCTTACGTTTGGTCTTCTACCGCGTAGTAGCAAATTTGGTCCAACGGAATACGCCTTATATTCCGGGGTATACCTTCTCTCTGTAAAATATGTAATAAATTATTTGCCCTCTGGCAGAATAATCAAATATGGTTGTAATAATAAATATCAAAGTGATAAATATTTACAAATGCAAATAAATTGTCTACTATGATCCAATGCAAATTAATTGACTACTATGATCCAATGTGAAGGAAAAAAAGAACTGAATAGACATGAAAACGGACCACGAACAGTAACAAGTTAAAGAGTTTATAGAATTTTGGAATACACTCATTTTTCTACAGCCTCTAACCATATTGTATTAATATTTATTTTTGTTTAGAAATTTTTGAAATTAGTTTATTAAGTTGGTTCTATAAAAATGCATCTAATAGAATAGCCAGTTTTGTACATAAGCTAATTTTTTTTAAAAAGCATCTTTTGATAGAGCGATCGTTATCGTCGGAATTGTGTTCAATATTTACCAGAAGGAGAGAACAAAATTGCTACAACAAAGAAAGGGACATTTAGTTGTCGCTGTTAACATCTTAAAACTTTCCATCTCAATTAGATTCGTTATTCCATATTAAGAGAGTTGGATAAATAAAATTCCTAAATTAGTAGAGACCTCTCTATCTGGTAAGAACACCAGATGGTAAAAAATACTGCAATGGTAAAAAATACTTGATAAAAAGATTCTTGTTTTTCTTCTTATTTCTATAAACACTGCTTTTGACTTTCCACAACTCTAGGGAATTTTCAAACTCCTCAAAAAACTCTCCAAAGTTCATTATTAACAACAGCCATTTGTCGAACACTGCGATGTCTTCAACACAAAAACCGAAAAACAATTAGATTAAAGAAGATATGGGTTTTTATAATATCTCGTGGTTAATTATAACACATTTTATTTATTTATATTTGCATATTCATTTATATTGATTTTAGTCTTAACGTATAAGTTAAATGCGATCTGTTTTTATATTAATTTTGTTATGCTACGCGTGTTGCTGACGGGTGTTCTCGTACGACTTATGTTCTGTGTGCACGTTCAGTTATAAGTGCACGTTGCCACATGTGTGTGCATGTTTCAGTTATAAGTGCACTTTGCCACAAAGAACTGGATAGGCCTCTACACAAAAATTCTGTCCAAATTTTGTTGGCAATACATTTATAGAACGCACACACATGCAATACAACAGAAACGGCGTAAATCATTGGGGGCCAATTTAAAAGTTCGGTACGCGATTGAAGCGGTTCGTTTAAAACCATTTTTCATATGTGATATCATTTATGCGTAAAGAAGCAGATTTTTTAATATTGCGGGTCTTGTTGTTTGATGGAATTAGTCTTGTAAACATGCAATAAAACACAGTATTTTTTTTTAAATATTTATTTATTTATTTTGTATTTTTGATTTATTTATTTCACTGTATATTATTTATTAAAACAGAATTTTTAAAGTGGGGAGGAGTTTTTAAAATTTGATTATATGAAAAGCAATTATGTGCACAATAAGAAGTTATTTGATTATATGAAAGCAATTATGTGCACAATAAGAAGTTAATCGTCTACAACATTAAAAGAAATGCTTTAAAAGTAAATTAAAAGTTGAACAATTTAATGTACTTAAAAAATTAATAACTTAAATTCTAAAAAAAAAACAATATTATGTAGTAAATGCATTACAAAATGGTCTATTCCAAAAATGCAAAATTAATTGTAATTTAAATAGGCATGTGCAATACGCAGTATTCTATTTTAAAATATTATTTATGTATTTATTTCAATATATATAATTTATTAAAACATAATTATAAAGTGGGGAAGAGTATATAAAAATATAAATTGCAAGTTATTTGATTTTATGAAAACAATTTTGTGCACAAATTTAAATCAATTTCAAAAATGCAAAATGAATTAAACAGAGAATATGATATTATGTTAATGTTGAAATCAAGCCACACCGCAACTAAGTAAATATAAATTTTAATCTTAAACAAGCATAAGTACATACAAAAACCTTAATTATAATATAAATGTGTGCTTGTGAATGGAATTGTTTTTAAATAGGTATTGTGCATTTAAATTAAATTAAAAAAGAAAGCATTAATTACATAGAATATAAATCTAATTCTTAATAATATAGAAGTTAAGTTGTATACAAAATTAAAAGAAATGCTTTGAAACAAAAATAGAAAATGAAAAATGTACTTAAATAATTAATAACAAATATTCTAAAAAAAAATTAAAACAATATTATATAGTAAATGCATTAGAAAATGGTCTAATAGAGCAAGCAAAAGCACAAATGCAAAAAAATTATTTAAATAATTAGCCTATTTATTTTAACGCAATCAAAACAGCAATGGAAAACAGAGTAAAAAATTATAGAAATGGGGGGGGGGTGGTCGAATTTAAAATAAATGATTGCGTTAATATGAATAAAATAAAATCTAGTTGCAAGCACATTTATATTGCGTACATACGCAAGGGATAAGAAAATGAATCGGTAACAATAACATATAAGATGTATGAGCACTCATACAATAGTTAAAAAAGTAATAAGGTTTGCATTTAGAAGAAAAAATGAAAGTGAGATGGGACGAAGAAATATATAATATGAATGCAATATAGTCGGAAGAAGCTACCGCAGAATATTACTGATAAGGAAAGAAGATACAAAAATTGAGCATGAATATTTTACGCGTGTTTAAATAAAACTAATCTATTATAAAAACTTCGGTCAAAAGTTTTGTCGACACATGAACGTGAAATATAGTTCCACCGGATGCGTAAGTACTGTTGAATTATTGAATTAATTAAATGATTAAAGTGGCCACTATTGATAAAATGAGAAATAGTATTCTCGAATAAGGAAGCTTCTACAAATTGCTCCCTAGCTTTGATAGCGATTTTATTGTAAGTTACTTTATTTAAAGTCGAACTATCCTGACCACATTCCGCCACCTGCTGTCGGATTTGTTTTTCAGCACTTCGGCAAATTTTCACAACACTTGTAAAAGGGTACTTTAAGAAGCCTAAGGACTTGTACGCTATCAAACTGCTTGATGTGAATTCCCCTTCTAAAGCTGAAAGACAGTCTTAAAAACAATAAATCCGGATACGTATTCAACCACTTTTTCACTATATTCATTAAGTGCAGATGGGTTGAATAAATAACTATGGTCACTTAAAATATTTTCGCTCAATAATTCGAATCCACGTTGTTTATCAGCAATATTCGAAGTATTTTCTAACTTTGCCAATCTGCTCGAGGTAGCATTAATTGCTTTCACAAAATTGGCTGAGTAATTTAAAATACTAATATGTTCGAGAGGGATGCAGTTCCTGAAAGCACCATCCTGTATTTGGCAATGCACTATAATTTGAGAATATGCGGATTTAAATTGTCTTACGCTAGGATTATTATTATAACCAAGGCGAGACCGAATGGTGGAGAACAATTCTAAATGGTCTTGACTGAGCTTATATAAGGGAACGTATTTTAAGAAATTGCCATTTAGGACTCTAGAATGTATTAGCCGCAAATTTTTCAGGCACACAATTAAGCCAATAAAACCCAACTTTTTGCGATGTTCTACGATAAGCAGTCCACTTGCAAATCGCAGACGACTAATGTAGTCAATGGCATGCGTGGCGAATTCAAATATTTCACTATAATTTCGCAGAGAAAGAACTCCTTTGTACCCAAAAGCAGAATAGTTTCTACTATTTAGTAAATCGAAAATGTCATTTAATTTACGAATAAAAATAGTATTACCCTCACTGCCTTTGAATTCGTCCAATTGAAGTTCTTCCCTACAAAAATCAATAGCATCTGCACCGACTTACTCAGGATTTGTGTGGCTAGACGTACTTTCATTTTCTGCCTGCCGAAATATATATGGGCTTTCCTAATTTTTTACCTAAATGCAAACCCTCTAAGTCCTGCAAGTTTTGTAAGGCTACCAAATATTTCCAGTGAATAATGTTATTATCTGCATCCATAATTGGAGAGTTTTCCGCGAAGGTATTGCGAACTAATTTAATCAAATGGCATGCATCCGGAAATATTCCAATTTTCGTATTTCTGCTATCCATTGTAAAAGTAAAATTGTCACATCGCCAGTCTAACTCACATCCAAGTATCTTCGATATTGTGACATTCGTTGCAGCTCCATCAAAAGTTAATCCGAGCAGCTCTGCGCCTGTATCGAGCACATTTTCAATGCAGTGCTGTACTAAATTAACTTTCTGATGAGCATTAATGGAAGCTATAGGGAAATAACCGACTGGTAGCTTCCAATTTTTATTTACGCAAATAAGCATAAATACTAAAATTTGTGTAGCCTTAACATTGGATACGGATCCATATCCAAAATCGACGTACCCGCACGAATTGGATCCATCCAATTCAATTTTTTCTCGAATAGACAGTTCGTCGAAAACCAGGTTACAGAAAAGCTTATAACTTTTCATCGCAGCTTCATCTACTGTATATCGTAGAGCCGTGAAGGCCTCGTCTGTAAAACCTGGACGACATTGAGTGGTTTGGTACCACATGCGAAGGGTTCTATGATGGGGTATGGAACGATTTAAAGCCTCGCGTATATATGAATATACCTTGGGAGGATAAAATTCAAATTAAGGGCAAAAACTTTAAGTTCCGGAGGAAAAGACTTCAAGTATGCCGCCCCTTGCAAATTTCGTTTGCACAAAAACCCAAATGAACTGTTTTAGAAATAGATTCAGTATAACCAGCAGAACAATTCAATTTCTTCTGGTCAACTTGTTTTCCGCTGAAGCTCCTTTTTATGTATTTCTGAAGTGCGGCAATCTTTATGCTCTTCTTTTTTAAGTGAATCCTTGCTATTTTCAGTTTTTCGGCAATGTTTTGCCGAGTATCTGAAGAATTCATAGCAAATTATCAATGTGTATAGGAAAAAACAATTGTGACAGAAGCATACTATAACTTTACTTACATTCTTAGATGAAATGGTTCTCCTGCTGAATACATGTCCTCGCATTCAGTGCCGCTATTAGGGACCTAAAAAAATAAAAAGTAATTAAGGCAAAATTGCTTAAAGTCTGGGTTACTTTACTTACATTCGGTAGATGAAACGGTTCTCCTGCTGAATGCATGTACTCGCATTCAGTGCTGCTATTAGGGACCTAAAAAATAAAAGTAAGGCAAAATTGCTTAAAGTCTGGGTTACTTTACTTACATTCTGTAGATGAAATGGTTCTTCTGCTGAATGCATGTCCTCGCATTCAGTGCTGCTATTAGGGACCTAAAAAATAAAAGTAAGTAAGGCAAAATTATATATCAACCATTGTTTTTAAATTACATGTTCATTATACTTCTCAGCATTATTGAAGGGAACTTCAATGTTCAATGCGACGACATCCCGCATGAACTCCTTTTTTAAAATGAAACAAAATAAACTACAATACAAATAAATGTGTACTCGTACAACTTACTGTTTCATTTTGAACCTTTTCGTGATTTAATTGCGGTTGCCCGATTTCCTACAAAAATGATTTGAATGCGTTATAATTTTGCAATTATTAATTTTGTAGTATTAAAACCTACCGTGTGGCTATTCCATATACCAAATACGGAAGGAATAGCATTTCTTTGTAATATGCTCCTGCTCGCTCCTACTTTAATGTGTGCTCTATGAAAGTGGAGCGAGCACACAACGTCCCGATTCTTGGCAATTCCGGTATTGTGCTGCTGCCACAATCCACTTTTTCCGCAACCATTTATTTTGTGGGAACCTGTAAAGTTATCATATAAATATACGATCGTAACATTTACTTTTACAATTAAGAATTAATAGAAATTCACGTATTTTTTGCACTATTAAAAAAATTCTGTCCCTTAAACTTTCTTACACATACTTTATTTACACCGGCACTGTACTATTTCATGGGAAACATTGAACTGTCAACATCGGATTTGTTTACATTTATTCAATGCCGAACTTTTCACTTTTTGACCACTTTTTGGATAAAATAAATCACCAAAAAGGAATTTAGGCACATCACAAATAATGTTTTTCTTATTTTGCTAAGTAAAAATAAAGATGTCAGCTTACCGAAAGAAAGCAATTCCCGGCTTCCTCATTTATGAGAAGCAATTTTTCATAAAACACTTCATTTCCTGAAATAAAAACTTCGTATTAACTTTTATTAATAATATAACTATTTGTATAAATAAATACTTTTCCGTAAATACTTCTATAGAGATAACACTTTTACAAACACTTTCCGAACCGCAAAAAAACAACTTGAGAAATGATAAAAATAGCCCGCTGTTTTCGGTATGTCACTACTTTCATGGAGAATGGCGCGTTTGAAAACTCTACTAAAGTCTACAAAATTGAGGCGCTTTATATTTCATTCATATTTATGAAATGAATAGTAAACTACTAATGGAATTCCATTTCGTATCAAAAGATTGTACAAGAAATAAAAATTGCCTATTGTTGTATTACGACAACTAGATGGCAGTGGGTGTCATGTCTACATAATCTACACAAAGTTATCCCGCTTTTGCCATTTCTCACTGCTTGGTAAATAACTTGTACAAAAATTGCGTATACATATACGGTAAGGGCCTATCCAGGTATTCTTTAATCTAAGGAAAAACTAATAATTTTTTTATATACGGTTATCAGAACTTGCCCATACACAGCCAACTTCAACTACCAACCATTATCTCCGCCCATAAAAATAAAAATATTTTGATTTTCTTCCAAACCAACTCACCAACCATCAAAATAGTCGGCCAACTGCCCCACAGAGGACACAATTTGACTAGTTTAGCGGCCAGTTGGCCAACTAAGTTGGCCTATGTGTGGGCCCGTTTACAAAGATTATACTGTACATATGATAAATATAAATAGTCACAACTAGACATGATTTATTTTCCTCTATTCATTAGCCAATAATAGATGTATTCCATTGGGAAAATTTTGCTACTCACAATTACTTCTAGCTACTCGCAGCTACTCTTGCTCATACAAATGAGTAGTTCGCATGAGTAGTTACGCATACAATTTTCGGTAGGGGGATTTCAGTTCCCAAAATGAAAATAGACGGCTTAGTGGGTTCGTTGGTTAAGTTGAAGTGTCATATTTATATTGTTATTGTTGGTGTGTGAATATGCTCAGTCTTTATTGTTTATGTTAAGTAAACTCAGTATTGTTCTTGACTATTTTGAGGTTATATTTTACTTCTATCAGTAAATTTAGCGTTCATTTGGGCATCTATTCACAAGTACTTGTGAGTAGCAGCATTTTCCCAAATGAATACAGCTAATGTATACTTTAACAAAACTGCGCTTACGTTCTTAGGAATAGTATTCACTTGCAATCACTCCCGCTCGAACCATACACAAATTTTACGCGCGCTGGAATTTAACTATTTACCGATAAACTTTGAACTGTCAAAATCACATTTGCTTACATTAGCTGTATTCCATTGGACCAATTTGTACTCACAAGTACTTCGGAGTAGATGCCCAGTGGAATGCAAAATTTACTGACAGAAGTAAAATATAACCTCATAATATTCAACAAAAATAGTGTTATATAAACAAAAAAGAAAATGATCGGGATGAAACTCGTTCTGCTCTTTTGAATATATTAAATAAGTTCAAGTAATATATTTGATATATGTAATAAATAGATTATTTTTATTTTTGTTAACACTTATTTGTAATTCAGAATGTTAGCATTTATTTGCAATTGAGAATGAATAAATATAAAGTAACACAAATACATCATTTAAGTTTCAATTAATTTAACAATCCATTTCTATCCATATTTTCAAACACTTGCTGCCTCGCACGTGCACCATTGTTGCTGTCTATTCCTCCAGATTCTGAGTAATTCTGTGTGTTGTTGACTTCATTATCTAAATATTCTATTCTATATGTAATTCTCTGTGTACGGTGCAAGCAAATATTTAGTTCCCTCCCTTAGACGGGGGAACTAAATATCTGTTTGCACCGTACGCTGAGTCACCAAGTAGCAGACCTCCTGGTATAATTATGGACTCATCCTCAGTAATGCGTTTGTAAAACGCCGATTTTCCTAGAAGCCGAGCATCGTGCATTGCACCAGGTTTACCCCAGAGCACATCTATAAACTTTCTACAACAACTGCAGTACGTCGTCCATGACTTGGACGGTGTAACAACATACTGTATTCAGCTAAAAGAGTGATATTTACAACACTTATTCGTTAAATTATTCTTTAAAATGAAAACCACATACCGATAATCCTTCCTGCGACAACTCTTGTTAATCTAAAGTGTTTCTTTAATTGCAAATCTGTGTAATTTCCAATTATATGTACATAAGTTTCAACTCTAGTTTTCTTAATATATGGAGGCACATTATCATCAGAATCTGATGAAAGCGATGTGTCGCTTGAGTCTGAAGAATCAAATAAACTTAGATCACTACTATCTTCCAGCTCGTCAAACAATTCTATAACAACCTGTAAAGCAGTCAGTTAATAAATGTGTAATTATTTTTTATGTAAAAACATACTCCAGTAATATTTTATTTCATTTCTTTTTGATTTTCCAGCACGAAGTCATTAAACATGGACAATAAAAAACAAAATATGACACTTCAACATAACCAACGAACCCACTAAGCCGCATATTTTCATTTTGGGAACTAAAATCCTCCTACCGTAAATTGTATGCGTAACTACGCATGCGAACTACTCATTTGTATGAGCAAGAGTAGCTGGGAGTAGCTAGAAGTACTTGTGAGCAGCAAAATTGGTCCAATGGAATACTGCCATTTATTGAACCACAAACTTTCCATTTTTTAACCATGTCTTTGATTGAGCAAATCATTAATAACCATTTAAACACATCACAAAATAAATTTTTAATAATTTCTCTAATAAAAATAAAAAAAGAAAAAATTCTCCGTATACTCATTCCGTTGAACGACCAGGAACCCTTTACAAAACACTTCAATTTATGATATAAAAACTTCCTATTTATTGTCTTCCACAATAAAATTATTTATGTAAACAATTACTTTTTCGTAAATTCTTTGAAGGTGAAAAACAAACTTCCATTTGCATTTTCCAATAAGTATCAAAATAATGAAAGTATCATTCATGCAATTTTTTAATGTAACTACAAATAATGTACTCACTCATCTTATTTCTATTTCGATTTCAACTATCAAACAATAATCCTGGTACATAAAAATACACTGAAATGTGTGGCCGTACTTGATCTAAAACTGCAATAATAAAACAAGATCTAATTTGGGGAGAAAATAGTTGTAGTTTTGTGCATTGCCTTAAGATTGTAAAGATTTTAATTTTGACAACATCAAGTGTGTGTGGTTTTAGTTATAGTGGGAATTGTATTGCTACCATTACTGGCTTTAAAACTGGTATACAATTACGACAGCAAAGACAAATAACATGTATTAGTCGCTTCCAAAATGTTTAAAACATTCCAATGCGTGAGAATGTCACCTTAGATTAAAGAACATCCGGATAGGCCCCGACGTCAGTTGTTTGTATAAGCATACATAAAACAATGGACAAGCGGCAATAAATCGAAATTTCTGTATATACATGGGCAGCATTTTTTGTGTAAATATAACCTCCAGTGACATCTCATCTTCAGAATAAAAATTTTCTGTATTCCAAAAGCATAAAGAATATACATTTTAACTTAGTTATGTTAAATATACATTTAATTTAAATATAACTACATGCAATATATTTTTTTACAATATTCTGATAATAAATGCGATTGTATTTTAGTAAGAACGCACACACATGCAAAATTACAGAAAAGTCGAAAATCATTTGGGGGCAATTTTTAAGTTCAGTATACGATTATCGAGGTAATTTTAAAACCAATTGCACTTATAATATTATTATGGGTAAGCAAATATATCTATTAATATTGTGAATTTTGTCATTTGATGGTAAATTTTTCATAAAATACTATACTCTTTAGAAACGGTCATATTTTGTTTTTTTATTTTTTAATTCATAAAACTAACTAGGAGCAATAGTTACTAATAAATTCTTAAAATTTTTTATATGCGGCAGATCTACTACATTTTTAGAATCGCCATAGTAAATCCTTTATATACTTATGGTGCATAAATAATTTAATTAGCTCAATAATTTCATTACATTCTAAATGTAATGTAACCAACATTGTATTCCTTATGCAGTGGTAAAATGGTTTCACCTTTCCGTTAAAGCGCTCTTACATCATTGGGATCCTTTTCTATGTATTTTTCACAATCGTTCATGCACTCCGAATTTTTGAATATTTACATTCGAACAGATATTATTACTTAACAGATTTATCCTCATTCTAAGAATATATTACATACTTGCCAATGCACAACTATTATATGTTGCAACCAAAGGTAAAAGTTGAATTGATTTAGTACATTCCTTAATTGCCAAAGAATACTCCTTTGCTCGAAACTAATAATTAACTCGTTCTTTATATTTAAAATGATAAATTCACCTGCTTTCAAAAGCAGTATTGTTTAACCTACTTGCAAGAACTTCCGTTTCTATTGGCAATATTTTATTGATATCTTTTAGTGGAATAGTTTCTATTGGCAACATTTTCTTGACATCTAGGTCAATTTTCAATTCTTCTGTTTCGGGATCATAATGCGGTCTCTCTTCACTTTAACATTATTAATAGTTTGATTGTTAATATTAGGTAATTCGATAGTATTGTTTTAAATAGATGGTAAATGTTCATCAAATTTATTCCCCTTATTTGTGCATTCCAGTAAATCCTTATCTTCAGATTTTATTCCAATTGTCCATTCCTATAAAACCATATAATTTGAATTTATCGATATCAACTTATTACAAAGATTATACTGTACATATGATAATTATAAATAGTCACAACTAAGGCATAATTTATTTTCCTCCATTTATTAGCCATTAATGTGTAATTTAACAAAACTGCACTTATGTTCTTAGGAATAGTATTAACTTGCAATCACTCCCGCTCGAACCGTACACACACTTTACGAGCGCTGGCACTGAACTATTTTCCGATAAACATTGAACTGTCAAAATCACATTTGTTTACCTTTATTCAACCTCAAACATTTCACTTTTTTACCATATTCATTACTGAACAAATCATTAAAAATAATTTGAACACATCACAAACTAAATTTCTAATAATTTCTCTAATAAAAATAAAGAAGTCAACTTACATAAAGAAAGAAATTCCCGTATCCTCATTTCGTTGAATGACCAGCAACCCTTTACAAAACCCTTCATATTATGAAATAAAAACTTTAAACTATTTATGCAAATACTTACTTTTTCGTAAATTCTTTAAAGATGAAAAACCCATTTTATTTGCACTTTCCGATAAGTATCAAAATAATAACTGGAACAACAAACAGAAGTATACCAGAATTTCGGTTTTCTACCATTTCATGGAGACTGGCTTGTTTTAAAATTATCCGAAAGTCTATCAAATTGAGGAGCTTGATATTTGAATGATATTTGCAAAATACATAAACCCAAAATACAATTGATATAATAACAGAAGATTGGAAAGAAATGTTACCATCTCTTATTTCGATATTATACTTTTGTTTAGAATAAGTGAGTTGAAATGAATATTAATTAAGCTTTTGTAGTTCAAAATATTTTTATAAGGAATACTTGGTGTCAGTGGGTCTCATATCTATATAAAAAATCTCCACAAAAGTTTGCAAGAATTACGATTCTCGCCGCGTTTGCAATAAATTAGACAAAAAATTGCGTATACATATACGAAAATCCGACATATGGGCCTATCCAGGTATTTTTTAATCTAAAGTGGAGACAAATCCTGTTCTTCTATAATCTAAGGTAAGGTGACGCAATAAAGTGACCAACCACTAGAATATAAACGTTTTATAAATTTTCACGATTTTAGTTTGCTGAATAGCAAATACTCTCAGAAATTAACAAGTTTTGTGTAAATGAACTAATTAAATACAATTTTAATAAAATTGTTTACTTATAAATTGTTTCATGCAATTTTTTAATATAACTACAAATAATGTACTCACTTATCTTATTTCTATTTCAATTTCAACTATCGAACAATAATCCTGGCACATAAAAAAACACTGAAATATGTGGCAGTACTTGATCTAAAACTGCAATAATAAAACAAGATCTAATTTGGCGAGAAAACAGTTGTAGTTTTATGCATTGTCTTAAGATTGTAAAGATTTTAAAATTTTTGACAACATCAAGTGTATGTGGTTTTCGTTTTAGTGGGAATTGTATTGCTATCATTATAGGCTTTAAGACTGGTATGCAATTACGATAGCAAAGACAAGCAACATGTATTTGTCGCTTTCAAAATGTTTAAAACATTCTCATGCGTAAGAATGTCACCTTAGATTATAGGCCCCGACGTCAGTTGTTTGTATAAGCATACATAAAACAATGGCCAAGCGGCAATAAATCGAAATTTCTGTATAAACATGGGTAGCATTTTTTGTGTAAATATAACCTCCAGTGACATCTCATTTTCAGAATAGAAATTTTCTGTATTCCAAAAGCATAAAGAATATACATTTAAACTCAGTTTTCTTAAATATACATTTAATTTAAACTAGGGGGCTCCGCCCCTGCTCTTTTTTTCTCTTTAATAAATTTTTAGCATAAGTAAATCTAGATTCAAAAAAAAAAAAATTCTTAAATTTTAAATCAGCAAAATTGTAAATTTTTCATTTTAAACTGAATAATGTTCATATAAAAAAAAAATAATAAACAAATTTTGATAAAATTAATAAGCGCCCTATGGCCCAAGCAGCCGCGTGCGCCAACACCAGACTACCCATATTTATTCTCGGCAAATCTGTTTTTATAAATAAATAAATAAACTCATACATACATCATAATAAATACGCTTACGCTCTTTCATCTCCTCTTCACTCAAATACGCTTACGCTCTTTCATGAATTCAAAAAAAAAACACATATTGAAACAACACACATATTGAAACAACAAAAACTCATCTATACATCATAATAAAATTCTACGGCATGAAAAACTTTTTTATATAATAGATAGATAGATATAACTGCATGCAATATATTTTTTTCAATATTCTGATAATAAATGCGATTGTATTTTAGTAAGAACACACACACATGCAAATTTACAGATATGTCGAAAATCAATGTGTGGGGAGGGGGGGCAATTTTAAAGTTCAGTATACGATTATCGAGGTAATTTTAAAACCTTTTGCACTTATGATATTATTATGCGTAAGCAAATATATCTATTAATATTGTGAATTTTGATATTTGATGGTAAATTTTTAATAAAATACTATAGTCTTTAGAAATGGTCATATTCTGTTTATTTATTTTTTAATTCATAAAACTAACTAGCAGGAATGATTGCTAATAAATTCTTTAAATTTTTTATATGCGGCAGATCTACTACATTTTCAGAATCGCCATCGTAAATCTTTTTATATATGATACTTATGGTGCCTAAATAATTTAATTAGTTCAATAATTTAATTACATTCTAAATGTAATGTTACCAACATTGTATTCCTTATGCAGTGGTAAAATGGCTTCACCTTTCCGTTAAAATGCTCTTACATCATTGGGATCCTTTTCTATGTATTTTTCATAGTCGTTCATGCACTCCGAATTTTTGAATATTTACATTCGAACAGATATTATTACTTAATAGATTTATCCACATTCTAAAAATATATTACATACTTGCCAATATACAGCTATTATATGTTGCAACCAAAGGTAAAAGTTGAATTGATTTATTACATTCCTTAATTGCCAAAGAATACTCCTTTGCTCGAAACTAATAATTAACTCGTTCTTTATATTTAAAATGATAAATTCACCTGCTTTCAAAATCAGTATTGATTAACCTACTTGCAAGAAATTCCTTTTCTATTGGCAATATTTTATTGATATCTTTTAGTGGAATAGTTTCTATTGGCAACATTTTCTTGACATCTAGGTCAATTTTCAATTCTTCTGTTTCGGGATCATAATGCGGTCTCTCATCACTTTAACATTATTAATAGTTTGATTGTTAATATTAGGTAATTCGATAGTATTGTTTTAAATAGATGGTAAATGTTCATCAAATTTATTCCCCTTATTTGTGCATTCCAGTTAATCCTTATCTTCGGATTTTATTCCAATTGTCCATTCCTATAAATCCATATAATTTGAATTTATCGATATCAACTTTTTACAAAGATTATACTGTACATATGATAATTATAAATAGTCATAACTAAGGCATAATTTATTCTCCTCCATTCATTAGCCATTAATGTGTAATTTAACAAAACTGCACTTACGTTCTTAGGAATAGTATTAACTTGCAATCACTCTAGCTCAAACCGATCACGGACTTTATGCGCGCTGGCACTTTACTATTTTTCGATAAACATTGAACTGTCAAAATCACATTTGTTTACCTTTATTCAACTTCAAACATTTCACTTTTTTACCATATTCTTTACTGAACAAATCATTAAAAATTATTTAATCACATCACAAAATAAATTTTTAATAATTTCTCTAATAAAAATAAAGATGTAAACTTACATAAAGAAAGAAATTCCCGGTATCCTCATTTCGTTGAATGACCAGCAATCCTTTACAAAATACTTCATTTTATGAAATAAAAATTTTAAACTATTTATTTAAATACTTACTTTTTCGTAAATTCCTTAAAGAAGATGAAAAACCCACTTTTATTTGCACTTTCCCATAAGTATGAAAATAATAACTTGAATAACAAACAGAAGTATACCAGAATTTCGGTTTGCTACCATTTCCTGGAGAATGGCGTGTTTTAAAACTATCCGAAAGTCTATCAAATTGAGGCGCTTGATATTTGAATGATATTTGCAAAATACATGATATAATAACAGAAGATTGGAAATAAATGTTGCCATCTCTTATTTCGATATCATATTTTTGTTTAGAATAAGTAAGTTGAAATGAATATTTATTATACTTTTGTAATTCAAAATATTTTTATTAGGAATACTAGATGTCAGTGGGTGTCATGTCTATATAAAAAATCACCACAAAAATTTGCAAGAATTACGATTTCTCGCCGCGTTTGCAATAATTTAGACAGAAAATTGCGTACACATATACGAAATTCCGACATATGGGCCTATCCAGGTATTTTTTAATCTAAAGTGGAGGCCTATCCAGTTCTTCTATAATCTAATGTTGGGTGACGCAATAAAGTGACTAACCACTGGAATATAAACGTTTTATAAATTTTCACAGCGAGTTTAGTTTACTGAATAGCAAATACTCTCAGAAATTAACAAGTTTTGTATAAATGAACTAATTAAACACAATTTTAATAAAATTGTTTACTTATAAATTGTTTCATGCAATTTTTTAATATAACTACAAATAATGTACTCACTTATCTTAATTCTATTTCAATTTCAACTATCAAACAATAATCTTGGCACATAAAAAAGCACTAAAATGTGTGGCAGTACTTGATCAAAAACTGCAATAATAGGCGTTTTCCTTTGGACCAATTTTAGTAGTCCGGAGTAGTTGTAGCTGTCATCATCTAGTCCACCTCGAACGAACGACCTCTTCGAACGGAGAGTTACGCATACAATTTACGTTAGGTGGATTCTAGTTGCTAAAGTGAAAAAACCCGATTTTTGCGAGTTTGTTGGTTATGTTGAAGTGTCATATTTTTTATTCGTGCAGAAAAAGCGAAGAGAAATGGAGTCAAATATTAATCGAGTGAGTTTTTACATAAAAAAAACGCCGAGAAAAAATTTGTAGATGTGTACTATGGTGAACCTGGTTCATCAGAACTAATGCTTTTGTGTGAATTCATATTTATTATTATAATAAACGCCTCCTCGGCTTACAAAAACAAAAGTATTTTCTTATTATATATATAAAATATGTTAAGGCAATTTATTCAACGTTTAAATTAAATAATTTCCGTACAAAGTTTAAATTAAATAATTTAAACGTTGTCCGGAACACACCCACGCCAGTTCACGTTGACAAGTACAATAAGTATTGTCAGATTGTTGCTGACTGTTTTGAGGTTATGTTTTACTAGAGTTTAGAATTTGGCCTTCCTTTGCTCATCTACTCCGGACTACTAAAATTGGTCCAAAGGAAAACGCCTAATAAAACAAGATCTAATTTGGCGAGAAAACAGTTGTAGTTTTATGCATTGTCTTAAGATTGTAAAGATTTTAAAATTTTTGACAACATCAAGTGTATGTGGTTTTCGTTTTAGTGGGAATTGTATTGCTATCATTATAGGCTTTAAGACTGGTATGCAATTACGATAGCAAAGACAAGCAACATGTATTTGTCGCTTTCAAAATGTTTAAAACATTCTCATGCGTAAGGATGTCACCTTAGATTATAGGCCCCGACGTCAGTTGTTTGTATAAGCAAACATAAAACAATGGCCAAGCGGCAAAAAATCGAAATTTCTGTATATACATGGGTAGCATTTTTTGTGTAAATATAACCTCCAATGACATCTCATTTTCAGAATAGAAATTTTCTGTATTCCAAAAGCATAAAGAATATACATTTTAACTCAGTTTTCTTAAATATAAATTTAATTTAAATATAACTACATGCAATATATTTTTTTACAATATTCTGATAATAAATGCGATTGTATTTTAGTAAGAACGCACACACATGCAAAATTACAGAAAAGTCGAAAATCATTTGGGGCAATTTTTAAGTTCAGTATACGATTATCGAGGTAATTTTAAAACGAATTGCACTTATAATATTATTATGGGTAAGCAAATATATCTATTAATATTGTGAATTTTGTCATTTGATGGTAAATTTTTAATAAAATACTATACTCTTTAGAAATTGTCATATTTTGTTTATTTGTTTTTTAATTCATAAAACTAACTAGGAGGAATGGTTACTAATAAATTATTTAAATTGTTTAAATGCGGAAGATATACTACATTTTTAGAATCGCCATCGTAAATCTTTTTATATACTTATGGTGCCTCAATAATTTAATTAGTTCAATAATATAATTACATTCTAAATATAATGCAACCAACATTGTATTTCTTATGCAGTGGTAAAATGGTTTCACCTTTCCGTTAAAGCGCTCTTACATAATTGGGATCCTTTTCTATGTATTTTTCATAGTCGTTCATGCACTCCGAATTTTTGAATATTTGCATTCGAACAGATATTAATACTTAATAAATTTATCCTCATTCTAAGAATATATTACATACTTGCCAATATACAGCTATTATATGTTGCAACCAAAGGTAAAAGTTGAATTGATTTATTACATTCCTTAATTGCCAAAGAATACTCCTTTGCTCGAAACTAATAATTAACTCGTTCTTTATATTTAAAATGATAAATTCACCTGCTTTCAAAATCAGTATTGATTAACCTACTTGCAAGAAATTCCTTTTCTATTGGCAATATTTTATTGATATCTTTTAGTGGAGTAGTTTCTATTGGCAACATTTTCTTGACATCTAGGTCAATTTTCAATTCTTCTGTTTCGGGATCATAATGCGGTCTCTCATCACTTTAACATTATTAATAGTTTGATTGTTAATATTAGGTAATTCGATAGTATTGTTTTAAATAGATGGTAAATGTTCATCAAATTTATTCCCCTTATTTGTGCATTCCAGTTAATCCTTATCTTCAGATTTTATTCCAATTGTCCATTCCTATAAATCCATATAATTTGAATTTATCGATATCAACTTTTTACAAAGATTATACTGTACATATGATAATTATAAATAGTCATAACTAAGGCATAATTTATTTTCCTCCATTCATTAGCCATTAATGTGTAATTTAACAAAACTGCACTTACGTTCTTAGGAATAGTATTAACTAACAATCACTCTCGCTCAAACCGTACACGGACTTTATGCGCGCTGGCACTTTACTATTTTTCGATAAACATTGAACTGTCAAAATCACATTTGTTTACCTTTATTCAACCTCAAACATTTCACTTTTTTACCATATTCTTTACTGAACAAATCATTAAAAATTATTTAATCACATCACAAAATAAATTTTTAATAATTTCTCTAATAAAAATAAAGATGTCAACTTACATAAAGAAAGAAATTCCCGGTATCCTCATTTCGTTGAATGACCAGCAATCCTTTACAAAATACTTCATTTTATGAAATAAAAACTTTAAACTATTTATGCAAATACTTATTTTTTCGTAAATTCCTTAAAGAAGATGAAAAACCCATTTTATTTGCACTTTCCGATAAGTATCAAAATAATAACTGGAACAACAAACAGAAGTATACCAGAATTTCGGTTTTCTACCATTTCATGGAGACTGGCTTGTTTTAAAATTATCCGAAAGTCTATCAAATTGAGGAGCTTGATATTTGAATGATATTTGCAAAATACATAAACCCAAAATACAATTGATATAATAACAGAAGATTGGAAAGAAATGTTGCCATCTCTTATTTCGATATTATACTTTTGTTTAGAATAAGTGAGTTGAAATGAATATTAATTAAGCTTTTGTAGTTCAAAATATTTTTTTAAGGAATACTTGGTGTCAGTGGGTCTCATATCTATATAAAAAATCTCCACAAAAGTTTGCAAGAATTACGATTCTCGCCGCGTTTGCAATAAATTAGACAAAAAATTGCGTATACATATACGAAAATCCGACATATGGGCCTATCCAGGTATTTTTTAATCTAAAGTGGAGACAAATCCTGTTCTTCTATAATCTAAGGTAAGGTGACGCAATAAAGTGACCAACCACTAGAATATAAACGTTTTATAAATTTTCACAGCGACTTTAGTTTACTGAATAGCAAATACTCTCAGAAATTAACAAGTTTTGTATAAATGAACTAATTAAACACAATTTTAATAAAATTGTTTACTTATAAATTGTTTCATGCAATTTTTTAATATAACTACAAATAATGTACTCACTTATCTTAATTCTATTTCAATTTCAACTATCAAACAATAATCTTGGCACATAAAAAAACACTAAAATGTGTGGCAGTACTTGATCTAAAACTGCAATAATAGGCGTTTTCCTTTGGACCAATTTTAGTAGTCCGGAGTAGTTGTAGCTGTCATCATCTAGTCCACCTCGAACGAACGACCACTTCGAACGGAGAGTTACGCATACAATTTACGTTAGGTGGATTCTAGTTGCTAAAGTGAAAAAACCCGATTTTTGCGAGTTTGTTGGTTATGTTGAAGTATCATATTTTTTATTCGTGCAGAAAAAGCGAAGAGAAATGGAGTCAAATATTAATCGAGTGAGTTTTTACATAAAAAAAACGCCGAGAAAAAATTTGTAGATGTGTACTATGGTGAACCTGGTTCATCAGAACTAATCCTTTTGTGTGAATTCATATTTATTATTATAATAAACGCCTCCTCGGCTTACAAAAACAAAAGTATTTTCTTATTATATATATAAAATATGTTAAGGCAATTTATTCAAAGTTTAAATTAAATAATTTCCGTACAAAGTTTAAATTAAATAATTTAAACGTTGTCCGGAACACACCCACGCCAGTTCACGTTGACAAGTACAATAAGTATTGTCAGATTGTTGCTGACTGTTTTGAGGTTATGTTTTACTAGAGTTTAGAATTTGGCCTTCCTTTGCTCATCTACTCCGGACTACTAAAATTGGTCCAAAGGAAAACGCCTAATAAAACAAGATCTAATTTGGCGAGAAAACAGTTGTAGTTTTATGCATTGTCTTAAGATTGTAAAGATTTTAAAATTTTTGACAACATCAATGTGGTTTTCGTTTTAGTGGGAATTGTATTGCTATCATTATAGGCTTTAAGACTGGTATGCAATTACGATAGCAAAGACAAGCAACATGTATTTGTCGCTTTCAAAATGTTTAAAACATTCTCATGCGTAAGGATGTCACCTTAGATTATAGGCCCCGACGTCAGTTGTTTGTATAAGCATACATAAAACAATGGCCAAGCGGCAAAAAATCGAAATTTCTGTATATACATGGGTAGCATTTTTTGTGTAAATATAACCTCCAATGACATCTCATTTTCAGAATAGAAATTTTCTGTATTCCAAAAGCATAAAGAATATACATTTTAACTCAGTTTTCTTAAATATAAATTTAATTTAAATATAACTACATGCAATATATTTTTTTACAATATTCTGATAATAAATGCGATTGTATTTTAGTAAGAACGCACACACATGCAAAATTACAGAAAAGTCGAAAATCATTTGGGGCAATTTTTAAGTTCAGTATACGATTATCGAGGTAATTTTAAAACGAATTGCACTTATAATATTATTATGGGTAAGCAAATATATCTATTAATATTGTGAATTTTGTCATTTGATGGTAAATTTTTAATAAAATACTATACTCTTTAGAAATGGTCATATTTTGTTTATTTGTTTTTTAATTCATAAAACTAACTAGGAGGAATGGTTACTAATAAATTATTTAAATTGTTTAAATGCGGAAGATATACTACATTTTTAGAATCGCCATCGTAAATCTTTTTATATACTTATGGTGCCTCAATAATTTAATTAGTTCAATAATATAATTACATTCTAAATATAATGCAACCAACATTGTATTTCTTATGCAGTGGTAAAATGGTTTCACCTTTCCGTTAAAGCGCTCTTACATAATTGGGATCCTTTTCTATGTATTTTTCATAGTCGTTCATGCACTCCGAATTTTTGAATATTTGCATTCGAACAGATATTAATACTTAATAAATTTATCCTCATTCTAAGAATATATTACATACTTGCCAATATACAGCTATTATATGTTGCAACCAAAGGTAAAAGTTGAATTGATTTATTACATTCGTTAATTGCCAAAGAATACTCCTTTGCTTGAAACTAATAATTAACTCGTTCTTTATATTTAAAATGATAAATTCACCTGCTTTCAAAATCAGTATTGATTAACCTACTTGCAAGAAATTCCTTTTCTATTGGCAATATTTTATTGATATCTTTTAGTGGAGTAGTTTCTATTGGCAACATTTTCTTGACATCTAGGTCAATTTTCAATTCTTCTGTTTCGGGATCATAATGCGGTCTCTCATCACTTTAACATTATTAATAGTTTGATTGTTAATATTAGGTAATTCGATAGTATTGTTTTAAATAGATGGTAAATGTTCATCAAATTTATTCCCCTTATTTGTGCATTCCAGTTAATCCTTATCTTCAGATTTTATTCCAATTGTCCATTCCTATAAATCCATATAATTTGAATTTATCGATATCAACTTTTTATAAAGATTATACTGTACATATGATAATTATAAATAGTCATAACTAAGGCATAATTTATTTTCCTCCATTCATTAGCCATTAATGTGTAATTTAACAAAACTGCACTTACGTTCTTAGGAATAGTATTAACTTGCAATCACTCTCGCTCAAACCGTACACGGACTTTATGCGCGCTGGCACTTTACTATTTTTCGATAAACATTGAACTGTCAAAATCACATTTGTTTACCTTTATTCAACCTCAAACATTTCACTTTTTTACCATATTCTTTACTGAACAAATCATTAAAAATTATTTAATCACATCACAAAATATATTTTTAATAATTTCTCTAATAAAAATAAAGATGTCAACTTACATAAAGAAAGAAATTCCCGGTATCCTCATTTCGTTGAATGACCAGCAATCCTTTACAAAATACTTCATTTTATGAAATAAAAACTTTAAACTATTTATGCAAATACTTACTTTTTCGTAAATTCCTTAAAGAAGATGAAAAACCCATTTTATTTGCACTTTCCGATAAGTATCAAAATAATAACTGGAACAACAAACAGAAGTATACCAGAATTTCGGTTTTCTACCATTTCATGGAGACTGGCTTGTTTTAAAATTATCCGAAAGTCTATCAAATTGAGGAGCTTGATATTTGAATGATATTTGCAAAATACATAAACCCAAAATACAATTGATATAATAACAGAAGATTGGAAAGAAATGTTGCCATCTCTTATTTCGATATTATACTTTTGTTTAGAATAAGTGAGTTGAAATGAATATTAATTAAGCTTTTGTAGTTCAAAATATTTTTATAAGGAATACTTGGTGTCAGTGGGTCTCATATCTATATAAAAAATCTCCACAAAAGTTTGCAAGAATTACGATTCTCGCCGCGTTTGCAATAAATTAGACAGAAAATTGCGTATACATATACGAAAATCCGACATATGGGCCTATCCAGGTATTTTTTAATCTAAAGTGGAGACAAATCCTGTTCTTCTATAATCTAAGGTAAGGTGACGCAATAAAGTGACCAACCACTAGAATATAAACGTTTTATAAATTTTCACAGCGAGTTTAGTTTACTGAATAGCAAATACTCTCAGAAATTAACAAGTTTTGTATAAATGAACTAATTAAACACAATTTTAATAAAATTGTTTACTTATAAATTGTTTCATGCAATTTTTTAATATAACTACAAATAATGTACTCACTTATCTTAATTCTATTTCAATTTCAACTATCAAACAATAATCTTGGCACATAAAAAAACACTAAAATGTGTGGCAGTACTTGATCTAAAACTGCAATAATAGGCGTTTTCCTTTGGACCAATTTTAGTAGTCCAGAGTAGTTGTAGCTGTCATCATCTAGTCCACCTCGAACGAACGACCACTTCGAACGGAGAGTTACGCATACAATTTACGTTAGGTGGATTCTAGTTGCTAAAGTGAAAAAACCCGATTTTTGCGAGTTTGTTGGTTATGTTGAAGTGTCATATTTTTTATTCGTGCAGAAAAAGCGAAGAGAAATGGAGTCAAATATTAATCGAGTGAGTTTTTACATAAAAAAAACGCCGAGAAAAAATTTGTAGATGTGTACTATGGTGAACCTGGTTCATCAGAACTAATGCTTTTGTGTGAATTCATATTTATTATTATAATAAACGCCTCCTCGGCTTACAAAAACAAAAGTATTTTTTTATTATATATATAAAATATGTTAAGGCAATTTATTCAACGTTTAAATTAAATAAATTCCGTACAAAGTTTAAATTAAATAATTTAAACGTAGTCCGGAACACACCCACGCCAGTTCACGTTGACAAGTACAATAAGTATTGTCAGATTGTTGCTGACTGTTTTGAGGTTATGTTTTACTAGAGTTTAGAATTTGGCTTTCATTTGCTCATCTACTCCGGACTACTAAAATTGGTCCAAAGGAAAACGCCTAATAAAACAAGATCTAATTTGGCGAGAAAATCGTTATAGTTTTATGCATTGTCTTAAGATTGTAAAGATTTCAAAATTTTTGACAACATCAAGTGTATGTGGTTTTCGTTTTAGTGGGAATTGTATTGCTATCATTATAGGCTTTAAGACTGGTATGCAATTACGATAGCAAAGACAAGCAACATGTATTTGTCGCTTTCAAAATGTTTAAAACATTCTCATGCGTAAGGATGTCACCTTAGATTATAGGCCCCGACGTCAGTTGTTTGTATAAGCATACATAAAACAATGGCCAAGCGGCAATAAATCGAAATTTCTGTATAAACATGGGTAGCATTTTTTGTGTAAATATAACCTCCAGTGACATCTCATTTTCAGAATAGAAATTTTCTGTATTCCAAAAGCATAAAGAATATACATTTAAACTCAGTTTTCTTAAATATACATTTAATTTAAACTAGGGGGCTCCGCCCCTGCTCTTTTTTTTCTCTTTAATAAATTTTTAGCATAAGTAAATCTAGATTCAAAAAAAAAAAAATTCTTAAATTTTAAATCAGCAAAATTGTAAATTTTTCATTTTAAACTGAATAATGTTCATATAAAAAAAAAATAATAAACAAATTTTGATAAAATTAATAAGCGCCCTATGGCCCAAGCAGCCGCGTGCGCCAACACCAGACTACCCATATTTATTCTGGGCAAATCTGTTTTTATAAATAAATAAATAAACTCATACATACATCATAATAAATACGCTTACGCTCTTTCATCTCCTCTTCACTCAAATACGCTTACGCTCTTTCATGAATTCAAAAAAAAACACATATTGAAACAACAAAAACTCATCTATACATCATAATAAAATTCTACGGCATGAAAAACTTTTTTATATAATAGATAGATAGATATAACTACATGCAATATATTTTTTTCAATATTCTGATAATAAATGCGATTGTATTTTAGTAAGAACACACACACATGCAAATTTACAGAAATGTCGAAAATCAATGTGTGGGGAGGGGGGGGCAATTTTAAAGTTCAGTATACGATTATCGAGGTAATTTTAAAACCTTTTGCACTTATGAATAATAACTGGAACAACAAACAGAAGTATACCAGAATTTCGGTTTTCTACCATTTCATGGAGACTGGCTTGTTTTAAAATTATCCGAAAGTCTATCAAATTGAGGAGCTTGATATTTGAATGATATTTGCAAAATACATAAACCCAAAATACAATTGATATAATAACAGAAGATTGGAAAGAAATGTTGCCATCTCTTATTTCGATATTATACTTTTGTTTAGAATAAGTGAGTTGAAATGAATATTAATTAAGCTTTTGTAGTTCAAAATATTTTTATAAGGAATACTTGGTGTCAGTGGGTCTCATATCTATATAAAAAATCTCCACAAAAGTTTGCAAGAATTACGATTCTCGCCGCGTTTGCAATAAATTAGACAGAAAATTGCTTATACATATACGAAAATCCGACATATGGGCCTATCCAGGTATTTTTTAATCTAAAGTGGAGACAAATCCTGTTCTTCTATAATCTAAGGTAAGGTGACGCAATAAAGTGACCAACCACTAGAATATAAACGTTTTATAAATTTTCACAGCGAGTTTAGTTTACTGAATAGCAAATACTCTCAGAAATTAACAAGTTTTGTATAAATGAACTAATTAAACACAATTTTAATAAAATTGTTTACTTATAAATTGTTTCATGCAATTTTTTAATATAACTACAAATAATGTACTCACTTATCTTAATTCTATTTCAATTTCAACTATCAAACAATAATCTTGGCACATAAAAAAACACTAAAATGTGTGGCAGTACTTGATCTAAAACTGCAATAATAGGCGTTTTCCTTTGGACCAATTTTAGTAGTCCAGAGTAGTTGTAGCTGTCATCATCTAGTCCACCTCGAACGAACGACCACTTCGAACGGAGAGTTACGCATACAATTTACGTTAGGTGGATTCTAGTTGCTAAAGTGAAAAAACCCGATTTTTGCGAGTTTGTTGGTTATGTTGAAGTGTCATATTTTTTATTCGTGCAGAAAAAGCGAAGAGAAATGGAGTCAAATATTAATCGAGTGAGTTTTTACATAAAAAAAACGCCGAGAAAAAATTTGTAGATGTGTACTATGGTGAACCTGGTTCATCAGAACTAATGCTTTTGTGTGAATTCATATTTATTATTATAATAAACGCCTCCTCGGCTTACAAAAACAAAAGTATTTTTTTATTATATATATAAAATATGTTAAGGCAATTTATTCAACGTTTAAATTAAATAAATTCCGTACAAAGTTTAAATTAAATAATTTAAACGTAGTCCGGAACACACCCACGCCAGTTCACGTTGACAAGTACAATAAGTATTGTCAGATTGTTGCTGACTGTTTTGAGGTTATGTTTTACTAGAGTTTAGAATTTGGCTTTCATTTGCTCATCTACTCCGGACTACTAAAATTGGTCCAAAGGAAAACGCCTAATAAAACAAGATCTAATTTGGCGAGAAAATCGTTATAGTTTTATGCATTGTCTTAAGATTGTAAAGATTTCAAAATTTTTGACAACATCAAGTGTATGTGGTTTTCGTTTTAGTGGGAACTGTATTGCTATCATTATAGGCTTTAAGACTGGTATGCAATTACGATAGCAAAGACAAGCAACATGTATTTGTCGCTTTCAAAATGTTTAAAACATTCTCATGCGTAAGGATGTCACCTTAGATTATAGGCCCCGACGTCAGTTGTTTGTATAAGCATACATAAAACAATGGCCAAGCGGCAATAAATCGAAATTTCTGTATAAACATGGGTAGCATTTTTTGTGTAAATATAACCTCCAGTGACATCTCATTTTCAGAATAGAAATTTTCTGTATTCCAAAAGCATAAAGAATATACATTTAAACTCAGTTTTCTTAAATATACATTTAATTTAAACTAGGGGGCTCCGCCCCTGCTCTTTTTTTTCTCTTTAATAAATTTTTAGCATAAGTAAATCTAGATTCAAAAAAAAAAAAAAATTCTTAAATTTTAAATCAGCAAAATTGTAAATTTTTCATTTTAAACTGAATAATGTTCATATAAAAAAAAAATAATAAACAAATTTTGATAAAATTAATAAGCGCCCTATGGCCCAAGCAGCCGCGTGCGCCAACACCAGACTACCCATATTTATTCTGGGCAAATCTGTTTTTATAAATAAATAAATAAACTCATACATACATCATAATAAATACGCTTACGCTCTTTCATCTCCTCTTCACTCAAATACGCTTACGCTCTTTCATGAATTCAAAAAAAAACACATATTGAAACAACACACATATTGAAACAACAAAAACTCATCTATACATCATAATAAAATTCTACGGCATAAAAAACTTTTTTATATAATAGATAGATAGATATAACTACATGCAATATATTTTTTTCAATATTCTGATAATAAATGCGATTGTATTTTAGTAAGAACACACACACATGCAAATTTACAGAAATGTCGAAAATCAATGTGTGGGGAGGGGGGGGCAATTTTAAAGTTCAGTATACGATTATCGAGGTAATTTTAAAACCTTTTGCACTTATGATATTATTATGCGTAAGCAAATATATCTATTAATATTGTGAATTTTGATATTTGATGGTAAATTTTTAATAAAATACTATAGTCTTTAGAAATGGTCATATTCTGTTTATTTATTTTTTAATTCATAAAACTAACTAGCAGGAATGATTGCTAATAAATTCTTTAAATTTTTTATATGCGGCAGATCTACTACATTTTTAGAATCGCCATCGTAAATCTTTTTATATATGATACTTATGGTGCCTAAATAATTTAATTAGTTCAATAATTTAATTACATTCTAAATGTAATGTTACCAACATTGTATTCCTTATGCAGTGGTAAAATGGCTTCATCTTTCCGTTAAAACGCTCTTACATCATTGGGATCCTTTTCTATGTATTTTTCATAGTCGTTCATGCACTCCGAATTTTTGAATATTTACATTCGAACAGATATTATTACTTAATAGATTTATCCACATTCTAAAAATATATTACATACTTGCCAATATACAGCTATTATATGTTGCAACCAAAGGTAAAAGTTGAATTGATTTAGTACATTCCTTAATTGCCAAAGAATACTCCTTTGCTCGAAACTAATAATTAACTCGTTCTTTATATTTAAAATGATAAATTCACCTGCTTTCAAAATCAGTATTGTTTAACCTACTTGCAAGAACTTCCGTTTCTATTGGCAATATTTTATTGATATCTTTTAGTGGAATAGTTTCTATTGGCAACATTTTCTTGACATCTAGGTCAATTTTCAATTCTTCTGTTTCGGGATCATAATGCGGTCTCTCATCACTTTAACATTATTAATAGTTTGATTGTTAATATTAGGTAATTCGATAGTATTGTTTTAAATAGATGGTAAATGTTCATCAAATTTATTCCCCTTATTTGTGCATTCCAGTTAATCCTTATCTTCAGATTTTATTCCAATTGTCCATTCCTATAAATCCATATAATTTGAATTTATCGATATCAACTTTTTACAAAGATTATACTGTACATATGATAATTATAAATAGTCATAACTAAGGCATAATTTATTTTCCTCCATTCATTAGCCATTAATGTGTAATTTAACAAAACTGCACTTACGTTCTTAGGAATAGTATTAACTTGCAATCACTCTCGCTCAAACCGTACACGGACTTTATGCGCGCTGGCACTTTACTATTTTTCGATAAACATTGAACTGTCAAAATCACATTTGTTTACCTTTATTCAGCCTCAAACATTTCACTTTTTTACCATATTCTTTACTGAACAAATCATTAAAAATTATTTAATCACATCACAAAATAAATTTTTAATAATTTCTCTAATAAAAATAAAGATGTCAACTTACATAAAGAAAGAAATTCCCGGTATCCTCATTTCGTTGAATGACCAGCAATCCTTTACAAAATACTTCATTTTATGAAATAAAAAATTTAAACTATTTATTTAAATACTTACTTTTTCGTAAATTCCTTAAAGAAGATGAAGAACCCACTTTTATTTGCACTTTTCCATAAGTATGAAAATAAAATTGAATAACAAACAGAAGTATACCAGAATTTCGGTTTGCTACCATTTCCTGGAGAATGGCGTGTTTTAAAACTATCCGAAAGTCTATCAAATTGAGGCGCTTGATATTTGAATGATATTTGCAAAATACATGATATAATAACAGAAGATTGGAAATAAATGTTGCCATCTTTTATGTCTATATCATATTTTTGTTTAGAATAAGTAAGTTGAAATGAATATTAATTATGCTTTTGTAATTCAAAATATTTTTATTAGGAATACTAGATGTCAGTGGGTGTCATGTCTATATAAAAAATCACCACAAAAATTTGCAAGAATTACGATTTCTCGCCGCGTTTGCAATAATTTAGACAGAAAATTGCGTACACATATACGAAATTCCGACATATGGGCCTATCCAGGTATTTTTTAATCTAAAGTGGAGGCCTATCTAGTTCTTCTATAATCTAATGTTAGGTGACGCAATAAAGTGACTAACCACTGGAATATAAACGTTTTATAAATTTTCACGATTTTAGTTTGCTGAATAGCAAATACTCTCAGAAATTAACAAGTTTTGTATAAATGAACTAATTAAACACAATTTTAATAAAATTGTTTACTTATAAATTGTTTCATGCAATTTTTTAATATAACTACAAATAATGTACTCACTTATCTTATTTCTATTTCAATTTCAACTATCGAACAATAATCCTGGCACATAAAAAAACACTGAAATATGTGGCAGTACTTGATCTAAAACTGCAATAATAAAACAAGATCTAATTTGGCGAGAAAACAGTTGTAGTTTTATGCATTGTCTTAAGATTGTAAAGATTTTAAAATTTTTGACAACATCAAGTGTATGTGGTTTTCGTTTTAGTGGGAATTGTATTGCTATCATTATAGGCTTTAAGACTGGTATGCAATTACGATAGCAAAGACAAGCAACATGTATTTGTCGCTTTCAAAATGTTTAAAACATTCTCATGCGTAAGAATGTCACCTTAGATTATAGGCCCCGACGTCAGTTGTTTGTATAAGCATACATAAAACAATGGCCAAGCGGCAATAAATCGAAATTTCTGTATAAACATGGGTAGCATTTTTTGTGTAAATATAACCTCCAGTGACATCTCATTTTCAGAATAGAAATTTTCTGTATTCCAAAAGCATAAAGAATATACATTTAAACTCAGTTTTCTTAAATATACATTTAATTTAAACTAGGGGGCTCCGCCCCTGCTCTTTTTTTCTCTTTAATAAATTTTTAGCATAAGTAAATCTAGATTCAAAAAAAAAAAAATTCTTAAATTTTAAATCAGCAAAATTGTAAATTTTTCATTTTAAACTGAATAATGTTCATATCAAAAAAAAATAATAAACAAATTTTGATAAAATTAATAAGCGCCCTATGGCCCAAGCAGCCGCGTGCGCCAACACCAGACTACCCATATTTATTCTGGGCAAATCTGTTTTTATAAATAAATAAATAAACTCATACATACATCATAATAAATACGCTTACGCTCTTTCATCTCCTCTTCACTCAAATACGCTTACGCTCTTTCATGAATTCAAAAAAAAAACACATATTGAAACAACACACATATTGAAACAACAAAAACTCATCTATACATCATAATAAAATTCTACGGCATGAAAAACTTTTTTATATAATAGATAGATAGATATAACTACATGCAATATATTTTTTTCAATATTCTGATAATAAATGCGATTGTATTTTAGTAAGAACACACACACATGCAAATTTACAGAAATGTCGAAAATCAATGTGTGGGGAGGGGGGGGCAATTTTAAAGTTCAGTATACGATTATCGAGGTAATTTTAAAACCTTTTGCACTTATGAATAATAACTGGAACAACAAACAGAAGTATACCAGAATTTCGGTTTTCTACCATTTCATGGAGACTGGCTTGTTTTAAAATTATCCGAAAGTCTATCAAATTGAGGAGCTTGATATTTGAATGATATTTGCAAAATACATAAACCCAAAATACAATTGATATAATAACAGAAGATTGGAAAGAAATGTTGCCATCTCTTATTTCGATATTATACTTTTGTTTAGAATAAGTGAGTTGAAATGAATATTAATTAAGCTTTTGTAGTTCAAAATATTTTTATAAGGAATACTTGGTGTCAGTAGGTCTCATATCTATATAAAAAATCTCCACAAAAGTTTGCAAGAATTACGATTCTCGCCGCGTTTGCAATAAATTAGACAGAAAATTGCGTATACATATACGAAAATCCGACATATGGGCCTATCCAGGTATTTTTTAATCTAAAGTGGAGACAAATCCTGTTCTTCTATAATCTAAGGTAAGGTGACGCAATAAAGTGACCAACCACTAGAATATAAACGTTTTATAAATTTTCACAGCGAGTTTAGTTTACTGAATAGCAAATACTCTCAGAAATTAACAAGTTTTGTATAAATGAACTAATTAAACACAATTTTAATAAAATTGTTTACTTATAAATTGTTTCATGCAATTTTTTAATATAACTACAAATAATGTACTCACTTATCTTAATTCTATTTCAATTTCAACTATCAAACAATAATCTTGGCACATAAAAAAACACTAAAATGTGTGGCAGTACTTGATCTAAAACTGCAATAATAGGCGTTTTCCTTTGGACCAATTTTAGTAGTCCAGAGTAGTTGTAGCTGTCATCATCTAGTCCACCTCGAACGAACGACCACTTCGAACGGAGAGTTACGCATACAATTTACGTTAGGTGGATTCTAGTTGCTAAAGTGAAAAAACCCGATTTTTGCGAGTTTGTTGGTTATGTTGAAGTGTCATATTTTTTATTCGTGCAGAAAAAGCGAAGAGAAATGGAGTCAAATATTAATCGAGTGAGTTTTTACATAAAAAAAACGCCGAGAAAAAATTTGTAGATGTGTACTATGGTGAACCTGGTTCATCAGAACTAATGCTTTTGTGTGAATTCATATTTATTATTATAATAAACGCCTCCTCGGCTTACAAAAACAAAAGTATTTTTTTATTATATATATAAAATATGTTAAGGCAATTTATTCAACGTTTAAATTAAATAAATTCCGTACAAAGTTTAAATTAAATAATTTAAACGTAGTCCGGAACACACCCACGCCAGTTCACGTTGACAAGTACAATAAAAATTGTCAGATTGTTGCTGACTGTTTTGAGGTTATGTTTTACTAGAGTTTAGAATTTGGCTTTCATTTGCTCATCTACTCCGGACTACTAAAATTGGTCCAAAGGAAAACGCCTAATAAAACAAGATCTAATTTGGCGAGAAAATCGTTATAGTTTTATGCATTGTCTTAAGATTGTAAAGATTTCAAAATTTTTGACAACATCAAGTGTATGTGGTTTTCGTTTTAGTGGGAATTGTATTGCTATCATTATAGGCTTTAAGACTGGTATGCAATTACGATAGCAAAGACAAGCAACATGTATTTGTCGCTTTCAAAATGTTTAAAACATTCTCATGCGTAAGGATGTCACCTTAGATTATAGGCCCCGACGTCAGTTGTTTGTATAAGCATACATAAAACAATGGCCAAGCGGCAATAAATCGAAATTTCTGTATAAACATGGGTAGCATTTTTTGTGTAAATATAACCTCCAGTGACATCTCATTTTCAGAATAGAAATTTTCTGTATTCCAAAAGCATAAAGAATATACATTTAAACTCAGTTTTCTTAAATATACATTTAATTTAAACTAGGGGGCTCCGCCCCTGCTCTTTTTTTCTCTTTAATAAATTTTTAGCATAAGTAAATCTAGATTCAAAAAAAAAAAAATTCTTAAATTTTAAATCAGCAAAATTGTAAATTTTTCATTTTAAACTGAATAATGTTCATATCAAAAAAAAATAATAAACAAATTTTGATAAAATTAATAAGCGCCCTATGGCCCAAGCAGCCGCGTGCGCCAACACCAGACTACCCATATTTATTCTGGGCAAATCTGTTTTTATAAATAAATAAATAAACTCATACATACATCATAATAAATACGCTTACGCTCTTTCATCTCCTCTTCACTCAAATACGCTTACGCTCTTTCATGAATTCAAAAAAAAAACACATATTGAAACAACACACATATTGAAACAACAAAAACTCATCTATACATCATAATAAAATTCTACGGCATGAAAAACTTTTTTATATAATAGATAGATAGATATAACTACATGCAATATATTTTTTTCAATATTCTGATAATAAATGCGATTGTATTTTAGTAAGAACACACACACATGCAAATTTACAGAAATGTCGAAAATCAATGTGTGGGGAGGGGGGGGCAATTTTAAAGTTCAGTATACGATTATCGAGGTAATTTTAAAACCTTTTGCACTTATGAATAATAACTGGAACAACAAACAGAAGTATACCAGAATTTCGGTTTTCTACCATTTCATGGAGACTGGCTTGTTTTAAAATTATCCGAAAGTCTATCAAATTGAGGAGCTTGATATTTGAATGATATTTGCAAAATACATAAACCCAAAATACAATTGATATAATAACAGAAGATTGGAAAGAAATGTTGCCATCTCTTATTTCGATATTATACTTTTGTTTAGAATAAGTGAGTTGAAATGAATATTAATTAAGCTTTTGTAGTTCAAAATATTTTTATAAGGAATACTTGGTGTCAGTAGGTCTCATATCTATATAAAAAATCTCCACAAAAGTTTGCAAGAATTACGATTCTCGCCGCGTTTGCAATAAATTAGACAGAAAATTGCGTATACATATACGAAAATCCGACATATGGGCCTATCCAGGTATTTTTTAATCTAAAGTGGAGACAAATCCTGTTCTTCTATAATCTAAGGTAAGGTGACGCAATAAAGTGACCAACCACTAGAATATAAACGTTTTATAAATTTTCACAGCGAGTTTAGTTTACTGAATAGCAAATACTCTCAGAAATTAACAAGTTTTGTATAAATGAACTAATTAAACACAATTTTAATAAAATTGTTTACTTATAAATTGTTTCATGCAATTTTTTAATATAACTACAAATAATGTACTCACTTATCTTAATTCTATTTCAATTTCAACTATCAAACAATAATCTTGGCACATAAAAAAACACTAAAATGTGTGGCAGTACTTGATCTAAAACTGCAATAATAGGCGTTTTCCTTTGGACCAATTTTAGTAGTCCAGAGTAGTTGTAGCTGTCATCATCTAGTCCACCTCGAACGAACGACCACTTCGAACGGAGAGTTACGCATACAATTTACGTTAGGTGGATTCTAGTTGCTAAAGTGAAAAAACCCGATTTTTGCGAGTTTGTTGGTTATGTTGAAGTGTCATATTTTTTATTCGTGCAGAAAAAGCGAAGAGAAATGGAGTCAAATATTAATCGAGTGAGTTTTTACATAAAAAAAACGCCGAGAAAAAATTTGTAGATGTGTACTATGGTGAACCTGGTTCATCAGAACTAATGCTTTTGTGTGAATTCATATTTATTATTATAATAAACGCCTCCTCGGCTTACAAAAACAAAAGTATTTTTTTATTATATATATAAAATATGTTAAGGCAATTTATTCAACGTTTAAATTAAATAAATTCCGTACAAAGTTTAAATTAAATAATTTAAACGTAGTCCGGAACACACCCACGCCAGTTCACGTTGACAAGTACAATAAAAATTGTCAGATTGTTGCTGACTGTTTTGAGGTTATGTTTTACTAGAGTTTAGAATTTGGCTTTCATTTGCTCATCTACTCCGGACTACTAAAATTGGTCCAAAGGAAAACGCCTAATAAAACAAGATCTAATTTGGCGAGAAAATCGTTATAGTTTTATGCATTGTCTTAAGATTGTAAAGATTTCAAAATTTTTGACAACATCAAGTGTATGTGGTTTTCGTTTTAGTGGGAATTGTATTGCTATCATTATAGGCTTTAAGACTGGTATGCAATTACGATAGCAAAGACAAGCAACATGTATTTGTCGCTTTCAAAATGTTTAAAACATTCTCATGCGTAAGGATGTCACCTTAGATTATAGGCCCCGACGTCAGTTGTTTGTATAAGCATACATAAAACAATGGCCAAGCGGCAATAAATCGAAATTTCTGTATAAACATGGGTAGCATTTTTTGTGTAAATATAACCTCCAGTGACATCTCATTTTCAGAATAGAAATTTTCTGTATTCCAAAAGCATAAAGAATATACATTTAAACTCAGTTTTCTTAAATATACATTTAATTTAAACTAGGGGGCTCCGCCCCTGCTCTTTTTTTTCTCTTTAATAAATTTTTAGCATAAGTAAATCTAGATTCAAAAAAAAAAAAAATTCTTAAATTTTAAATCAGCAAAATTGTAAATTTTTCATTTTAAACTGAATAATGTTCATATAAAAAAAAAATAATAAACAAATTTTGATAAAATTAATAAGCGCCCTATGGCCCAAGCAGCCGCGTGCGCCAACACCAGACTACCCATATTTATTCTGGGCAAATCTGTTTTTATAAATAAATAAATAAACTCATACATACATCATAATAAATACGCTTACGCTCTTTCATCTCCTCTTCACTCAAATACGCTTACACTCTTTCATGAATTCAAAAAAAAACACATATTGAAACAACACACATATTGAAACAACAAAAACTCATCTATACATCATAATAAAATTCTACGGCATAAAAAACTTTTTTATATAATAGATAGATAGATATAACTACATGCAATATATTTTTTTCAATATTCTGATAATAAATGCGATTATATTTTAGTAAGAACACACACACATGCAAATTTACAGAAATGTCGAAAATCAATGTGTGGGGAGGGGGGGCAATTTTAAAGTTCAGTATACGATTATCGAGGTAATTTTAAAACCTTTTGCACTTATGATATTATTATGCGTAAGCAAATGTATCTATTAATATTGTGAATTTTGATATTTGATGGTAAATTTTTAATAAAATACTATAGTCTTTAGAAATGGTCATATTCTGTTTATTTATTTTTTAATTCATAAAACTAACTAGCAGGAATGATTGCTAATAAATTCTTTAAATTTTTTATATGCGGCAGATCTACTACATTTTTAGAATCGCCATCGTAAATCTTTTTATATATGATACTTATGGTGCCTAAATAATTTAATTAGTTCAATAATTTAATTACATTCTAAATGTAATGTTACCAACATTGTATTCCTTATGCAGTGGTAAAATGGTTTCACCTTTCCGTTAAAACGCTCTTACATCATTGGGATCCTTTTCTATGTATTTTTCATAGTCGTTCATGCACTCCGAATTTTTGAATATTTACATTCGAACAGATATTATTACTTAATAGATTTATCCACATTCTAAAAATATATTACATACTTGCCAATATACAGCTATTATATGTTGCAACCAAAGGTAAAAGTTGAATTGATTTATTACATTCCTTAATTGCCAAAGAATACTCCTTTGCTCGAAACTAATAATTAACTCGTTCTTTATATTTAAAATGATAAATTCACCTGCTTTCAAAATCAGTATTGATTAACCTACTTGCAAGAAATTCCTTTTCTATTGGCAATATTTTATTGATATCTTTTAGTGGAATAGTTTCTATTGGCAACATTTTCTTGACATCTAGGTCAATTTTCAATTCTTCTGTTTCGGGATCATAATGCGGTCTCTCATCACTTTAACATTATTAATAGTTTGATTGTTAATATTAGGTAATTCGATAGTATTGTTTTAAATAGATGGTAAATGTTCATCAAATTTATTCCCCTTATTTGTGCATTCCAGTTAATCCTTATCTTCAGATTTTATTCCAATTGTCCATTCCTATAAATCCATATAATTTGAATTTATCGATATCAACTTTTTACAAAGATTATACTGTACATATGATAATTATAAATAGTCATAACTAAGGCATAATTTATTTTCCTCCATTCATTAGCCATTAATGTGTAATTTAACAAAACTGCACTTACGTTCTTAGGAATAGTATTAACTTGCAATCACTCTCGCTCAAACCGTACACGGACTTTATGCGCGCTGGCACTTTACTATTTTTCGATAAACATTGAACTGTCAAAATCACATTTGTTTACCTTTATTCAGCCTCAAACATTTCACTTTTTTACCATATTCTTTACTGAACAAATCATTAAAAATTATTTAATCACATCACAAAATAAATTTTTAATAATTTCTCTAATAAAAATAAAGATGTCAACTTACATAAAGAAAGAAATTCCCGGTATCCTCATTTCGTTGAATGACCAGCAATCCTTTACAAAATACTTCATTTTATGAAATAAAAAATTTAAACTATTTATTTAAATACTTACTTTTTCGTAAATTCCTTAAAGAAGATGAAGAACCCACTTTTATTTGCACTTTTCCATAAGTATGAAAATAAAATTGAATAACAAACAGAAGTATACCAGAATTTCGGTTTGCTACCATTTCCTGGAGAATGGCGTGTTTTAAAACTATCCGAAAGTCTATCAAATTGAGGCGCTTGATATTTGAATGATATTTGCAAAATACATGATATAATAACAGAAGATTGGAAATAAATGTTGCCATCTTTTATGTCTATATCATATTTTTGTTTAGAATAAGTAAGTTGAAATGAATATTAATTATGCTTTTGTAATTCAAAATATTTTTATTAGGAATACTAGATGTCAGTGGGTGTCATGTCTATATAAGAAATCACCACAAAAATTTGCAAGAATTACGATTTCTCGCCGCGTTTGCAATAATTTAGACAGAAAATTGCGTACACATATACGAAATTCCGACATATGGGCCTATCCAGGTATTTTTTAATCTAAAGTGGAGGCCTATCTAGTTCTTCTATAATCTAATGTTAGGTGACGCAATAAAGTGACTAACCACTGGAATATAAACGTTTTATAAATTTTCACAGCGAGTTTAGTTTACTGAATAGCAAATACTCTCAGAAATTAACAAGTTTTGTATAAATGAACTAATTAAACACAATTTTAATAAAATTGTTTACTTATAAATTGTTTCATGCAATTTTTTAATATAACTACAAATAATGTACTCACTTATCTTAATTCTATTTCAATTTCAACTATCAAACAATAATCTTGGCACATAAAAAAGCACTAAAATGTGTGGCAGTACTTGATCAAAAACTGCAATAATAGGCGTTTTCCTTTGGACCAATTTTAGTAGTCCGGAGTAGTTGTAGCTGTCATCATCTAGTCCACCTCGAACGAACGACCTCTTCGAACGGAGAGTTACGCATACAATTTACGTTAGGTGGATTCTAGTTGCTAAAGTGAAAAAACCCGATTTTTGCGAGTTTGTTGGTTATGTTGAAGTGTCATATTTTTTATTCGTGCAGAAAAAGCGAAGAGAAATGGAGTCAAATATTAATCGAGTGAGTTTTTACATAAAAAAAACGCCAAGAAAAAATTTGTAGATGTGTACTATGGTGAACCTGGTTCATCAGAACTAATGCTTTTGTGTGAATTCATATTTATTATTATAATAAACGCCTCCTCGGCTTACAAAAACAAAAGTATTTTCTTATTATATATATAAAATATGTTAAGGCAATTTATTCAACGTTTAAATTAAATAATTTCCGTACAAAGTTTAAATTAAATAATTTAAACGTTGTCCGGAACACACCCACGCCAGTTCACGTTGACAAGTACAATAAGTATTGTCAGATTGTTGCTGACTGTTTTGAGGTTATGTTTTACTAGAGTTTAGAATTTGGCCTTCCTTTGCTCATCTACTCCGGACTACTAAAATTGGTCCAAAGGAAAACGCCTAATAAAACAAGATCTAATTTGGCGAGAAAACAGTTGTAGTTTTATGCATTGTCTTAAGATTGTAAAGATTTTAAAATTTTTGACAACATCAAGTGTATGTGGTTTTCGTTTTAGTGGGAATTGTATTGCTATCATTATAGGCTTTAAGACTGGTATGCAATTACGATAGCAAAGACAAGCAACATGTATTTGTCGCTTTCAAAATGTTTAAAACATTCTCATGCGTAAGGATGTCACCTTAGATTATAGGCCCCGACGTCAGTTGTTTGTATAAGCATACATAAAACAATGGCCAAGCGGCAATAAATCGAAATTTCTGTATATACATGGGTAGCATTTTTTGTGTAAATATAACCTCCAATGACATCTCATTTTCAGAATAGAAATTTTCTGTATTCCAAAAGCATAAAGAATATACATTTTAACTCAGTTTTCTTAAATATAAATTTAATTTAAATATAACTACATGCAATATATTTTTTTACAATATTCTGATAATAAATGCGATTGTATTTTAGTAAGAACGCACACACATGCAAAATTACAGAAAAGTCGAAAATCATTTGGGGCAATTTTTAAGTTCAGTATACGATTATCGAGGTAATTTTAAAATGAATTGCACTTATAATATTATTATGGGTAAGCAAATATATCTATTAATATTGTGAATTTTGTCATTTGATGGTAAATTTTTAATAAAATACTATACTCTTTAGAAATGGTCATATTTTGTTTATTTGTTTTTTAATTCATAAAACTAACTAGGAGGAATGGTTACTAATAAATTATTTAAATTGTTTAAATGCGGAAGATATACTACATTTTTAGAATCGCCATCGTAAATCTTTTTATATACTTATGGTGCCTCAATAATTTAATTAGTTCAATAATATAATTACATTCTAAATATAATGCAACCAACATTATATTTCTTATGCAGTGGTAAAATGGTTTCACCTTTCCGTTAAAGCGCTCTTACATAATTGGGATCCTTTTCTATGTATTTTTCATAGTCGTTCATGCACTCCGAATTTTTGAATATTTGCATTCGAACAGATATTAATACTTAATAAATGTATCCTCATTCTAAGAATATATTACATACTTGCCAATATACAGCTATTATATGTTGCAACCAAAGGTAAAAGTTGAATTGATTTATTACATTCCTTAATTGCCAAAGAATACTCCTTTGCTCGAAACTAATAATTAACTCGTTCTTTATATTTAAAATGATAAATTCACCTGCTTTCAAAATCAGTATTGATTAACCTACTTGCAAGAAATTCCTTTTCTATTGGCAATATTTTATTGATATCTTTTAGTGGAGTAGTTTCTATTGGCAACATTTTCTTGACATCTAGGTCAATTTTCAATTCTTCTGTTTCGGGATCATAATGCGGTCTCTCATCACTTTAACATTATTAATAGTTTGATTGTTAATATTAGGTAATTCGATAGTATTGTTTTAAATAAATGGTAAATGTTCATCAAATTTATTCCCCTTATTTGTGCATTCCAGTTAATCCTTATCTTCAGATTTTATTCCAATTGTCCATTCCTATAAATCCATATAATTTGAATTTATCGATATCAACTTTTTACAAAGATTATACTGTACATATGATAATTATAAATAGTCATAACTAAGGCATAATTTATTTTCCTCCATTCATTAGCCATTAATGTGTAATTTAACAAAACTGCACTTACGTTCTTAGGAATAGTATTAACTTGCAATCACTCTCGCTCAAACCGTACACGGACTTTATGCGCGCTGGCACTTTACTATTTTTCGATAAACATTGAACTGTCAAAATCACATTTGTTTACCTTTATTCAACCTCAAACATTTCACTTTTTTACCATATTCTTTACTGAACAAATCATTAAAAATTATTTAATCACATCACAAAATAAATTTTTAATAATTTCTCTAATAAAAATAAAGATGTCAACTTACATAAAGAAAGAAATTCCCGGTATCCTCATTTCGTTGAATGACCAGCAATCCTTTACAAAATACTTCATTTTATGAAATAAAAACTTTAAACTATTTATGCAAATACTTACTTTTTCGTAAATTCCTTAAAGAAGATGAAAAACCCATTTTATTTGCACTTTCCGATAAGTATCAAAATAATAACTGGAACAACAAACAGAAGTATACCAGAATTTCGGTTTTCTACCATTTCATGGAGACTGGCTTGTTTTAAAATTATCCGAAAGTCTATCAAATTGAGGAGCTTGATATTTGAATGATATTTGCAAAATACATAAACCCAAAATACAATTGATATAATAACAGAAGATTGGAAAGAAATGTTGCCATCTCTTATTTCGATATTATACTTTTGTTTAGAATAAGTGAGTTGAAATGAATATTAATTAAGCTTTTGTAGTTCAAAATATTTTTATAAGGAATACTTGGTGTCAGTGGGTCTCATATCTATATAAAAAATCTCCACAAAAGTTTGCAAGAATTACGATTCTCGCCGCGTTTGCAATAAATTAGACAAAAAATTGCGTATACATATACGAAAATCCGACATATGGGCCTATCCAGGTATTTTTTAATCTAAAGTGGAGACAAATCCTGTTCTTCTATAATCTAAGGTAAGGTGACGCAATAAAGTGACCAACCACTAGAATATAAACGTTTTATAAATTTTCACAGCGACTTTAGTTTACTGAATAGCAAATACTCTCAGAAATTAACAAGTTTTGTATAAATGAACTAATTAAACACAATTTTAATAAAATTGTTTACTTATAAATTGTTTCATGCAATTTTTTAATATAACTACAAATAATGTACTCACTTATCTTAATTCTATTTCAATTTCAACTATCAAACAATAATCTTGACACATAAAAAAACACTAAAATGTGTGGCAGTACTTGATCTAAAACTGCAATAATAGGCGTTTTCCTTTGGACCAATTTTAGTAGTCCAGAGTAGTTGTAGCTGTCATCATCTAGTCCACCTCGAACGAACGACCACTTCGAACGGAGAGTTACGCATACAATTTACGTTAGGTGGATTCTAGTTGCTAAAGTGAAAAAACCCGATTTTTGCGAGTTTGTTGGTTATGTTGAAGTGTCATATTTTTTATTCGTGCAGAAAAAGCGAAGAGAAATGGAGTCAAATATTAATCGAGTGAGTTTTTACATAAAAAAAACGCCGAGAAAAAATTTGTAGATGTGTACTATGGTGAACCTGGTTCATCAGAACTAATGCTTTTGTGTGAATTCATATTTATTATTATAATAAACGCCTCCTCGGCTTACAAAAACAAAAGTATTTTCTTATTATATATATAAAATATGTTAAGGCAATTTATTCAAAGTTTAAATTAAATAATTTCCGTACAAAGTTTAAATTAAATAATTTAAACGTTGTCCGGAACACACCCACGCCAGTTCACGTTGACAAGTACAATAAGTATTGTCAGATTGTTGCTGACTGTTTTGAGGTTATGTTTTACTAGAGTTTAGAATTTGGCCTTCCTTTGCTCATCTACTCCGGACTACTAAAATTGGTCCAAAGGAAAACGCCTAATAAAACAAGATCTAATTTGGCGAGAAAACAGTTGTAGTTTTATGCATTGTCTTAAGATTGTAAAGATTTTAAAATTTTTGACAACATCAATGTGGTTTTCGTTTTAGTGGGAATTGTATTGCTATCATTATAGGCTTTAAGACTGGTATGCAATTACGATAGCAAAGACAAGCAACATGTATTTGTCGCTTTCAAAATGTTTAAAACATTCTCATGCGTAAGGATGTCACCTTAGATTATAGGCCCCGACGTCAGTTGTTTGTATAAGCATACATAAAACAATGGCCAAGCGGCAAAAAATCGAAATTTCTGTATATACATGGGTAGCATTTTTTGTGTAAATATAACCTCCAATGACATCTCATTTTCAGAATAGAAATTTTCTGTATTCCAAAAGCATAAAGAATATACATTTTAACTCAGTTTTCTTAAATATAAATTTAATTTAAATATAACCACATGCAATATATTTTTTTACAATATTCTGATAATAAATGCGATTGTATTTTAGTAAGAACGCACACACATGCAAAATTACAGAAAAGTCGAAAATCATTTGGGGCAATTTTTAAGTTCAGTATACGATTATCGAGGTAATTTTAAAACGAATTGCACTTATAATATTATTATGGGTAAGCAAATATATCTATTAATATTGTGAATTTTGTCATTTGATGGTAAATTTTTAATAAAATACTATACTCTTTAGAAATGGTCATATTTTGTTTATTTGTTTTTTAATTCATAAAACTAACTAGGAGGAATGGTTACTAATAAATTATTTAAATTGTTTAAATGCGGAAGATATACTACATTTTTAGAATCGCCATCGTAAATCTTTTTATATACTTATGGTGCCTCAATAATTTAATTAGTTCAATAATATAATTACATTCTAAATATAATGCAACCAACATTGTATTTCTTATGCAGTGGTAAAATGGTTTCACCTTTCCGTTAAAGCGCTCTTACATAATTGGGATCCTTTTCTATGTATTTTTCATAGTCGTTCATGCACTCCGAATTTTTGAATATTTGCATTCGAACAGATATTAATACTTAATAAATGTATCCTCATTCTAAGAATATATTACATACTTGCCAATATACAGCTATTATATGTTGCAACCAAAGGTAAAAGTTGAATTGATTTATTACATTCCTTAATTGCCAAAGAATACTCCTTTGCTCGAAACTAATAATTAACTCGTTCTTTATATTTAAAATGATAAATTCACCTGCTTTCAAAATCAGTATTGATTAACCTACTTGCAAGAAATTCCTTTTCTATTGGCAATATTTTATTGATATCTTTTAGTGGAGTAGTTTCTATTGGCAACATTTTCTTGACATCTAGGTCAATTTTCAATTCTTCTGTTTCGGGATCATAATGCGGTCTCTCATCACTTTAACATTATTAATAGTTTGATTGTTAATATTAGGTAATTCGATAGTATTGTTTTAAATAGATGGTAAATGTTCATCAAATTTATTACCCTTATTTGTGCATTCCAGTTAATCCTTATCTTCAGATTTTATTCCAATTGTCCATTCCTATAAATCCATATAATTTGAATTTATCGATATCAACTTTTTACAAAGATTATACTGTACATATGATAATTATAAATAGTCATAACTAAGGCATAATTTATTTTCCTCCATTCATTAGCCATTAATGTGTAATTTAACAAAACTGCACTTACGTTCTTAGGAATAGTATTAACTTGCAATCACTCTCGCTCAAACCGTACACGGACTTTATGCGCGCTGGCACTTTACTATTTTTCGATAAACATTGAACTGTCAAAATCACATTTGTTTACCTTTATTCAACCTCAAACATTTCACTTTTTTACCATATTCTTTACTGAACAAATCATTAAAAATTATTTAATCACATCACAAAATAAATTTTTAATAATTTCTCTAATAAAAATAAAGATGTCAACTTACATAAAGAAAGAAATTCCCGGTATCCTCATTTCGTTGAATGACCAGCAATCCTTTACAAAATACTTCATTTTATGAAATAAAAACTTTAAACTATTTATGCAAATACTTACTTTTTCGTAAATTCCTTAAAGAAGATGAAAAACCCATTTTATTTGCACTTTCCGATAAGTATCAAAATAATAACTGGAACAACAAACAGAAGTATACCAGAATTTCGGTTTTCTACCATTTCATGGAGACTGGCTTGTTTTAAAATTATCCGAAAGTCTATCAAATTGAGGAGCTTGATATTTGAATGATATTTGCAAAATACATAAACCCAAAATACAATTGATATAATAACAGAAGATTGGAAAGAAATGTTGCCATCTCTTATTTCGATATTATACTTTTGTTTAGAATAAGTGAGTTGAAATGAATATTAATTAAGCTTTTGTAGTTCAAAATATTTTTATAAGGAATACTTGGTGTCAGTGGGTCTCATATCTATATAAAAAATCTCCACAAAAGTTTGCAAGAATTACGATTCTCGCCGCGTTTGCAATAAATTAGACAAAAAATTGCGTATACATATACGAAAATCCGACATATGGGCCTATCCAGGTATTTTTTAATCTAAAGTGGAGACAAATCCTGTTCTTCTATAATCTAAGGTAAGGTGACGCAATAAAGTGACCAACCACTAGAATATAAACGTTTTATAAATTTTCACAGCGACTTTAGTTTACTGAATAGCAAATACTCTCAGAAATTAACAAGTTTTGTATAAATGAACTAATTAAACACAATTTTAATAAAATTGTTTACTTATAAATTGTTTCATGCAATTTTTTAATATAACTACAAATAATGTACTCACTTATCTTAATTCTATTTCAATTTCAACTATCAAACAATAATCTTGACACATAAAAAAACACTAAAATGTGTGGCAGTACTTGATGTAAAACTGCAATAATAGGCGTTTTCCTTTGGACCAATTTTAGTAGTCCAGAGTAGTTGTAGCTGTCATCATCTAGTCCACCTCGAACGAACGACCACTTCGAACGGAGAGTTACGCATACAATTTACGTTAGGTGGATTCTAGTTGCTAAAGTGAAAAAACCCGATTTTTGCGAGTTTGTTGGTTATGTTGAAGTGTCATATTTTTTATTCGTGCAGAAAAAGCGAAGAGAAATGGAGTCAAATATTAATCGAGTGAGTTTTTACATAAAAAAAACGCCGAGAAAAAATTTATAGATGTGTACTATGGTGAACCTGGTTCATCAGAACTAATGCTTTTGTGTGAATTCATATTTATTATTATAATAAACGCCTCCTCGGCTTACAAAAACAAAAGTATTTTCTTATTATATATATAAAATATGTTAAGGCAATTTATTCAAAGTTTAAATTAAATAATTTCCGTACAAAGTTTAAATTAAATAATTTAAACGTTGTCCGGAACACACCCACGCCAGTTCACGTTGACAAGTACAATAAGTATTGTCAGATTGTTGCTGACTGTTTTGAGGTTATGTTTTACTAGAGTTTAGAATTTGGCCTTCCTTTGCTCATCTACTCCGGACTACTAAAATTGGTCCAAAGGAAAACGCCTAATAAAACAAGATCTAATTTGGCGAGAAAACAGTTGTAGTTTTATGCATTGTCTTAAGATTGTAAAGATTTTAAAATTTTTGACAACATCAATGTGGTTTTCGTTTTAGTGGGAATTGTATTGCTATCATTATAGGCTTTAAGACTGGTATGCAATTACGATAGCAAAGACAAGCAACATGTATTTGTCGCTTTCAAAATGTTTAAAACATTCTCATGCGTAAGGATGTCACCTTAGATTATAGGCCCCGACGTCAGTTGTTTGTATAAGCATACATAAAACAATGGCCAAGCGGCAAAAAATCGAAATTTCTGTATATACATGGGTAGCATTTTTTGTGTAAATATAACCTCCAATGACATCTCATTTTCAGAATAGAAATTTTCTGTATTCCAAAAGCATAAAGAATATACATTTTAACTCAGTTTTCTTAAATATAAATTTAATTTAAATATAACTACATGCAATATATTTTTTTACAATATTCTGATAATAAATGCGATTGTATTTTAGTAAGAACGCACACACATGCAAAATTACAGAAAAGTCGAAAATCATTTGGGGCAATTTTTAAGTTCAGTATACGATTATCGAGGTAATTTTAAAACGAATTGCACTTATAATATTATTATGGGTAAGCAAATATATCTATTAATATTGTGAATTTTGTCATTTGATGGTAAATTTTTAATAAAATACTATACTCTTTATAAATGGTCATATTTTGTTTATTTGTTTTTTAATTCATAAAACTAACTAGGAGGAATGGTTACTAATAAATTATTTAAATTGTTTAAATGCGGAAGATATACTACATTTTTAGAATCGCCATCGTAAATCTTTTTATATACTTATGGTGCCTCAATAATTTAATTAGTTCAATAATATAATTACATTCTAAATATAATGCAACCAACATTGTATTCCTTATGCAGTGGTAAAATGGTTTCACCTTTCCGTTAAAGCGCTCTTACATAATTGGGATCCTTTTCTATGTATTTTTCATAGTCGTTCATGCACTCCGAATTTTTGAATATTTGCATTCGAACAGATATTAATACTTAATAAATTTATCCTCATTCTAAGAATATATTACATACTTGCCAATATACAGCTATTATATGTTGCAACCAAAGGTAAAAGGTGAATTGATTTATTTCATTCCTTAATTGCCAAAGAATACTACTTTGCTCGAAACTAATAATTAACTCGTTCTTTATATTTAAAATGATAAATTCACCTGCTTTCAAAATCAGTATTGATTAACCTACTTGCAAGAAATTCCTTTTCTATTGGCGATATTTTATTGATATCTTTTAGTGGAGTAGTTTCTATTGGCAACATTTTCTTGACATCTAGGTCAATTTTCAATTCTTCTGTTTCGGGATCATAATGCGGTCTCTCATCACTTTAACATTATTAATAGTTTGATTGTTAATATTAGGTAATTCGATAGTATTGTTTTAAATAGATGGTAAATGTTCATCAAATTTATTCCCCTTATTTGTGCATTCCAGTTAATCCTTATCTTCAGATTTTATTCCAATTGTCCATTCCTATAAATCCATATAATTTGAATTTATCGATATCAACTTTTTATAAAGATTATACTGTACATATGATAATTATAAATAGTCATAACTAAGGCATAATTTATTTTCCTCCATTCATTAGCCATTAATGTGTAATTTAACAAAACTGCACTTACGTTCTTAGGAATAGTATTAACTTGCAATCACTCTCGCTCAAACCGTACACGGACTTTATGCGCGCTGGCACTTTACTATTTTTCGATAAACATTGAACTGTCAAAATCACATTTGTTTACCTTTATTCAACCTCAAACATTTCACTTTTTTACCATATTCTTTACTGAACAAATCATTAAAAATTATTTAATCACATCACAAAATAAATTTTTAATAATTTCTCTAATAAAAATAAAGATGTCAACTTACATAAAGAAAGAAATTCCCGGTATCCTCATTTCGTTGAATGACCAGCAATCCTTTACAAAATACTTCATTTTATGAAATAAAAACTTTAAACTATTTATGCAAATACTTACTTTTTCGTAAATTCCTTAAAGAAGATGAAAAACCCATTTTATTTGCACTTTCCGATAAGTATCAAAATAATAACTGGAACAACAAACAGAAGTATACCAGAATTTCGGTTTTCTACCATTTCATGGAGACTGGCTTGTTTTAAAATTATCCGAAAGTCTATCAAATTGAGGAGCTTGATATTTGAATGATATTTGCAAAATACATAAACCCAAAATACAATTGATATAATAACAGAAGATTGGAAAGAAATGTTGCCATCTCTTATTTCGATATTATACTTTTGTTTAGAATAAGTGAGTTGAAATGAATATTAATTAAGCTTTTGTAGTTCAAAATATTTTTATAAGGAATACTTGGTGTCAGTGGGTCTCATATCTATATAAAAAATCTCCACAAAAGTTTGCAAGAATTACGATTCTCGCCGCGTTTGCAATAAATTAGACAGAAAATTGCGTATACATATACGAAAATCCGACATATGGGCCTATCCAGGTATTTTTTAATCTAAAGTGGAGACAAATCCTGTTCTTCTATAATCTAAGGTAAGGTGACGCAATAAAGTGACCAACCACTAGAATATAAACGTTTTATAAATTTTCACAGCGAGTTTAGTTTACTGAATAGCAAATACTCTCAGAAATTAACAAGTTTTGTATAAATGAACTAATTAAACACAATTTTAATAAAATTGTTTACTTATAAATTGTTTCATGCAATTTTTTAATATAACTACAAATAATGTACTCACTTATCTTAATTCTATTTCAATTTCAACTATCAAACAATAATCTTGACACATAAAAAAACACTAAAATGTGTGGCAGTACTTGATCTAAAACTGCAATAATAGGCGTTTTCCTTTGGACCAATTTTAGTAGTCCAGAGTAGTTGTAGCTGTCATCATCTAGTCCACCTCGAACGAACGACCACTTCGAACGGAGAGTTACGCATACAATTTACGTTAGGTGGATTCTAGTTGCTAAAGTGAAAAAACCCGATTTTTGCGAGTTTGTTGGTTATGTTGAAGTGTCATATTTTTTATTCGTGCAGAAAAAGCGAAGAGAAATGGAGTCAAATATTAATCGAGTGAGTTTTTACATAAAAAAAACGCCGAGAAAAAATTTGTAGATGTGTACTATGGTGAACCTGGTTCATCAGAACTAATGCTTTTGTGTGAATTCATATTTATTATTATAATAAACGCCTCCTCGGCTTACAAAAACAAAAGTATTTTCTTATTATATATATAAAATATGTTAAGGCAATTTATTCAAAGTTTAAATTAAATAATTTCCGTACAAAGTTTAAATTAAATAATTTAAACGTTGTCCGGAACACACCCACGCCAGTTCACGTTGACAAGTACAATAAGTATTGTCAGATTGTTGCTGACTGTTTTGAGGTTATGTTTTACTAGAGTTTAGAATTTGGCCTTCCTTTGCTCATCTACTCCGGACTACTAAAATTGGTCCAAAGGAAAACGCCTAATAAAACAAGATCTAATTTGGCGAGAAAACAGTTGTAGTTTTATGCATTGTCTTAAGATTGTAAAGATTTTAAAATTTTTGACAACATCAAGTGTATGTGGTTTTCGTTTTAGTGGGAATTGTATTGCTATCATTATAGGCTTTAAGACTGGTATGCAATTACGATAGCAAAGACAAGCAACATGTATTTGTCGCTTTCAAAATGTTTAAAACATTCTCATGCGTAAGGATGTCACCTTAGATTATAGGCCCCGACGTCAGTTGTTTGTATAAGCATACATAAAACAATGGCCAAGCGGCAAAAAATCGAAATTTCTGTATATACATGGGTAGCATTTTTTGTGTAAATATAACCTCCAATGACATCTCATTTTCAGAATAGAAATTTTCTGTATTCCAAAAGCATAAAGAATATACATTTTAACTCAGTTTTCTTAAATATAAATTTAATTTAAATATAACTACATGCAATATATTTTTTTACAATATTCTGATAATAAATGCGATTGTATTTTAGTAAGAACGCACACACATGCAAAATTACAGAAAAGTCGAAAATCATTTGGGGCAATTTTTAAGTTCAGTATACGATTATCGAGGTAATTTTAAAACGAATTGCACTTATAATATTATTATGGGTAAGCAAATATATCTATTAATATTGTGAATTTTGTCATTTGATGGTAAATTTTTAATAAAATACTATACTCTTTAGAAATGGTCATATTTTGTTTATTTGTTTTTTAATTCATAAAACTAACTAGGAGGAATGGTTACTAATAAATTATTTAAATTGTTTAAATGCGGAAGATATACTACATTTTTAGAATCGCCATCGTAAATCTTTTTATATACTTATGGTGCCTCAATAATTTAATTAGTTCAATAATATAATTACATTCTAAATATAATGCAACCAACATTGTATTCCTTATGCAGTGGTAAAATGGTTTCACCTTTCCGTTAAAGCGCTCTTACATAATTGGGATCCTTTTCTATGTATTTTTCATAGTCGTTCATGCACTCCGAATTTTTGAATATTTGCATTCGAACAGATATTAATACTTAATAAATTTATCCTCATTCTAAGAATATATTACATACTTGCCAATATACAGCTATTATATGTTGCAACCAAAGGTAAAAGTTGAATTGATTTATTACATTCCTTAATTGCCAAAGAATACTCCTTTGCTTGAAACTAATAATTAACTCGTTCTTTATATTTAAAATGATAAATTCACCTGCTTTCAAAATCAGTATTGATTAACCTACTTGCAAGAAATTCCTTTTCTATTGGCAATATTTTATTGATATCTTTTAGTGGAGTAGTTTCTATTGGCAACATTTTCTTGACATCTAGGTCAATTTTCAATTCTTCTGTTTCGGGATCATAATGTGGTCTCTCATCACTTTAACATTATTAATAGTTTGATTGTTAATATTAGGTAATTCGATAGTATTGTTTTAAATAGATGGTAAATGTTCATCAAATTTATTCCCCTTATTTGTGCATTCCAGTTAATCCTTATCTTCAGATTTTATTCCAATTGTCCATTCCTATAAATCCATATAATTTGAATTTATCGATATCAACTTTTTATAAAGATTATACTGTACATATGATAATTATAAATAGTCATAACTAAGGCATAATTTATTTTCCTCCATTCATTAGCCATTAATGTGTAATTTAACAAAACTGCACTTACGTTCTTAGGAATAGTATTAACTTGCAATCACTCTCGCTCAAACCGTACACGGACTTTATGCGCGCTGGCACTTTACTATTTTTCGATAAACATTGAACTGTCAAAATCACATTTGTTTACCTTTATTCAACCTCAAACATTTCACTTTTTTACCATATTCTTTACTGAACAAATCATTAAAAATTATTTAATCACATCACAAAATAAATTTTTAATAATTTCTCTAATAAAAATAAAGATGTCAACTTACATAAAGAAAGAAATTCCCGGTATCCTCATTTCGTTGAATGACCAGCAATCCTTTACAAAATACTTCATTTTATGAAATAAAAACTTTAAACTATTTATGCAAATACTTACTTTTTCGTAAATTCCTTAAAGAAGATGAAAAACCCATTTTATTTGCACTTTCCGATAAGTATCAAAATAATAACTGGAACAACAAACAGAAGTATACCAGAATTTCGGTTTTCTACCATTTCATGGAGACTGGCTTGTTTTAAAATTATCCGAAAGTCTATCAAATTGAGGAGCTTGATATTTGAATGATATTTGCAAAATACATAAACCCAAAATACAATTGATATAATAACAGAAGATTGGAAAGAAATGTTGCCATCTCTTATTTCGATATTATACTTTTGTTTAGAATAAGTGAGTTGAAATGAATATTAATTAAGCTTTTGTAGTTCAAAATATTTTTATAAGGAATACTTGGTGTCAGTGGGTCTCATATCTATATAAAAAATCTCCACAAAAGTTTGCAAGAATTACGATTCTCGCCGCGTTTGCAATAAATTAGACAGAAAATTGCGTATACATATACGAAAATCCGACATATGGGCCTATCCAGGTATTTTTTAATCTAAAGTGGAGACAAATCCTGTTCTTCTATAATCTAAGGTAAGGTGACGCAATAAAGTGACCAACCACTAGAATATAAACGTTTTATAAATTTTCACAGCGAGTTTAGTTTACTGAATAGCAAATACTCTCAGAAATTAACAAGTTTTGTATAAATGAACTAATTAAACACAATTTTAATAAAATTGTTTACTTATAAATTGTTTCATGCAATTTTTTAATATAACTACAAATAATGTACTCACTTATCTTAATTCTATTTCAATTTCAACTATCAAACAATAATCTTGGCACATAAAAAAACACTAAAATGTGTGGCAGTACTTGATCTAAAACTGCAATAATAGGCGTTTTCCTTTGGACCAATTTTAGTAGTCCAGAGTAGTTGTAGCTGTCATCATCTAGTCCACCTCGAACGAACGACCACTTCGAACGGAGAGTTACGCATACAATTTACGTTAGGTGGATTCTAGTTGCTAAAGTGAAAAAAACCGATTTTTGCGAGTTTGTTGGTTATGTTGAAGTGTCATATTTTTTATTCGTGCAGAAAAAGCGAAGAGAAATGGAGTCAAATATTAATCGAGTGAGTTTTTACATAAAAAAAACGCCGAGAAAAAATTTGTAGATGTGTACTATGGTGAACCTGGTTCATCAGAACTAATGCTTTTGTGTGAATTCATATTTATTATTATAATAAACGCCTCCTCGGCTTACAAAAACAAAAGTATTTTTTTATTATATATATAAAATATGTTAAGGCAATTTATTCAACGTTTAAATTAAATAAATTCCGTACAAAGTTTAAATTAAATAATTTAAACGTAGTCCGGAACACACCCACGCCAGTTCACGTTGACAAGTACAATAAGTATTGTCAGATTGTTGCTGACTGTTTTGAGGTTATGTTTTACTAGAGTTTAGAATTTGGCTTTCATTTGCTCATCTACTCCGGACTACTAAAATTGGTCCAAAGGAAAACGCCTAATTAAACAAGATCTAATTTGGCGAGAAAATCGTTATAGTTTTATGCATTGTCTTAAGATTGTAAAGATTTCAAAATTTTTGACAACATCAAGTGTATGTGGTTTTCGTTTTAGTGGGAATTGTATTGCTATCATTATAGGCTTTAAGACTGGTATGCAATTACGATAGCAAAGACAAGCAACATGTATTTGTCGCTTTCAAAATGTTTAAAACATTCTCATGCGTAAGGATGTCACCTTAGATTATAGGCCCCGACGTCAGTTGTTTGTATAAGCATACATAAAACAATGGCCAAGCGGCAATAAATCGAAATTTCTGTATAAACATGGGTAGCATTTTTTGTGTAAATATAACCTCCAGTGACATCTCATTTTCAGAATAGAAATTTTCTGTATTCCAAAAGCATAAAGAATATACATTTAAACTCAGTTTTCTTAAATATACATTTAATTTAAACTAGGGGGCTCCGCCCCTGCTCTTTTTTTTCTCTTTAATAAATTTTTAGCATAAGTAAATCTAGATTCAAAAAAAAAAAAAATTCTTAAATTTTAAATCAGCAAAATTGTAAATTTTTCATTTTAAACTGAATAATGTTCATATAAAAAAAAAATAATAAACAAATTTTGATAAAATTAATAAGCGCCCTATGGCCCAAGCAGCCGCGTGCGCCAACACCAGACTACCCATATTTATTCTGGGCAAATCTGTTTTTATAAATAAATAAATAAACTCATACATACATCATAATAAATACGCTTACGCTCTTTCATCTCCTCTTCACTCAAATACGCTTACGCTCTTTCATGAATTCAAAAAAAAACACATATTGAAACAACACACATATTGAAACAACAAAAACTCATCTATACATCATAATAAAATTCTACGGCATGAAAAACTTTTTTATATAATAGATAGATAGATATAACTACATGCAATATATTTTTTTCAATATTCTGGTAATAAATGCGATTGTATTTTAGTAAGAACACACACACATGCAAATTTACAGAAATGTCGAAAATCAATGTGTGGGGAGGGGGGGGCAATTTTAAAGTTCAGTATACGATTATCGAGGTAATTTTAAAACCTTTTGCACTTATGAATAATAACTGGAACAACAAACAGAAGTATACCAGAATTTCGGTTTTCTACCATTTCATGGAGACTGGCTTGTTTTAAAATTATCCGAAAGTCTATCAAATTGAGGAGCTTGATATTTGAATGATATTTGCAAAATACATAAACCCAAAATACAATTGATATAATAACAGAAGATTGGAAAGAAATGTTGCCATCTCTTATTTCGATATTATACTTTTGTTTAGAATAAGTGAGTTGAAATGAATATTAATTAAGCTTTTGTAGTTCAAAATATTTTTATAAGGAATACTTGGTGTCAGTGGGTCTCATATCTATATAAAAAATCTCCACAAAAGTTTGCAAGAATTACGATTCTCGCCGCGTTTGCAATAAATTAGACAGAAAATTGCGTATACATATACGAAAATCCGACATATGGGCCTATCCAGGTATTTTTTAATCTAAAGTGGAGACAAATCCTGTTCTTCTATAATCTAAGGTAAGGTGACGCAATAAAGTGACCAACCACTAGAATATAAACGTTTTATAAATTTTCACAGCGAGTTTAGTTTACTGAATAGCAAATACTCTCAGAAATTAACAAGTTTTGTATAAATGAACTAATTAAACACAATTTTAATAAAATTGTTTACTTATAAATTGTTTCATGCAATTTTTTAATATAACTACAAATAATGTACTCACTTATCTTAATTCTATTTCAATTTCAACTATCAAACAATAATCTTGGCACATAAAAAAACACTAAAATGTGTGGCAGTACTTGATCTAAAACTGCAATAATAGGCGTTTTCCTTTGGACCAATTTTAGTAGTCCAGAGTAGTTGTAGCTGTCATCATCTAGTCCACCTCGAACGAACGACCACTTCGAACGGAGAGTTACGCATACAATTTACGTTAGGTGGATTCTAGTTGCTAAAGTGAAAAAACCCGATTTTTGCGAGTTTGTTGGTTATGTTGAAGTGTCATATTTTTTATTCGTGCAGAAAAAGCGAAGAGAAATGGAGTCAAATATTAATCGAGTGAGTTTTTACATAAAAAAAACGCCGAGAAAAAATTTGTAGATGTGTACTATGGTGAACCTGGTTCATCAGAACTAATGCTTTTGTGTGAATTCATATTTATTATTATAATAAACGCCTCCTCGGCTTACAAAAACAAAAGTATTTTTTTATTATATATATAAAATATGTTAAGGCAATTTATTCAACGTTTAAATTAAATAAATTCCGTACAAAGTTTAAATTAAATAATTTAAACGTAGTCCGGAACACACCCACGCCAGTTCACGTTGACAAGTACAATAAGTATTGTCAGATTGTTGCTGACTGTTTTGAGGTTATGTTTTACTAGAGTTTAGAATTTGGCTTTCATTTGCTCATCTACTCCGGACTACTAAAATTGGTCCAAAGGAAAACGCCTAATAAAACAAGATCTAATTTGGCGAGAAAATAGTTATAGTTTTATGCATTGTCTTAAGATTGTAAAGATTTCAAAATTTTTGACAACATCAAGTGTATGTGGTTTTCGTTTTAGTGGGAATTGTATTGCTATCATTATAGGCTTTAAGACTGGTATGCAATTACGATAGCAAAGACAAGCAACATGTATTTGTCGCTTTCAAAATGTTTAAAACATTCTCATGCGTAAGGATGTCACCTTAGATTATAGGCCCCGACGTCAGTTGTTTGTATAAGCATACATAAAACAATGGCCAAGCGGCAATAAATCGAAATTTCTGTATAAACATGGGTAGCATTTTTTGTGTAAATATAACCTCCAGTGACATCTCATTTTCAGAATAGAAATTTTCTGTATTCCAAAAGCATAAAGAATATACATTTAAACTCAGTTTTCTTAAATATACATTTAATTTAAACTAGGGGGCTCCGCCCCTGCTCTTTTTTTTCTCTTTAATAAATTTTTAGCATAAGTAAATCTAGATTCAAAAAAAAAAAAATTCTTAAATTTTAAATCAGCAAAATTGTAAATTTTTCATTTTAAACTGAATAATGTTCATATAAAAAAAAAATAATAAACAAATTTTGATAAAATTAATAAGCGCCCTATGGACCAAGCAGCCGCGTGCGCCAACACCAGACTACCCATATTTATTCTGGGCAAATCTGTTTTTATAAATAAATAAATAAACTCATACATACATCATAATAAATACGCTTACGCTCTTTCATCTCCTCTTCACTCAAATACGCTTACGCTCTTTCATGAATTCAAAAAAAAACACATATTGAAACAACACACATATTGAAACAACAAAAACTCATCTATACATCATAATAAAATTCTACGGCATGAAAAACTTTTTTATATAATAGATAGATAGATATAACTACATGCAATATATTTTTTTCAATATTCTGATAATAAATGCGATTGTATTTTAGTAAGAACACACACACATGCAAATTTACAGAAATGTCGAAAATCAATGTGTGGGGAGGGGGGGGCAATTTTAAAGTTCAGTATACGATTATCGAGGTAATTTTAAAACCTTTTGCACTTATGATATTATTATGCGTAAGCAAATATATCTATTAATATTGTGAATTTTGATATTTGATGGTAAATTTTTAATAAAATACTATAGTCTTTAGAAATGGTCATATTCTGTTTATTTATTTTTTAATTCATAAAACTAACTAGCAGGAATGATTGCTAATAAATTCTTTAAATTTTTTATATGCGGCAGATCTACTACATTTTTAGAATCGCCATCGTAAATCTTTTTATATATGATACTTATGGTGCCTAAATAATTTAATTAGTTCAATAATTTAATTACATTCTAAATGTAATGTTACCAACATTGTATTCCTTATGCAGTGGTAAAATGGCTTCATCTTTCCGTTAAAACGCTCTTACATCATTGGGATCCTTTTCTATGTATTTTTCATAGTCGTTCATGCACTCCGAATTTTTGAATATTTACATTCGAACAGATATTATTACTTAATAGATTTATCCACATTCTAAAAATATATTACATACTTGCCAATATACAGCTATTATATGTTGCAACCAAAGGTAAAAGTTGAATTGATTTATTACATTCCTTAATTGCCAAAGAATACTCCTTTGCTCGAAACTAATAATTAACTCGTTCTTTATATTTAAAATGATAAATTCACCTGCTTTCAAAATCAGTATTGATTAACCTACTTGCAAGAAATTCCTTTTCTATTGGCAATATTTTATTGATATCTTTTAGTGGAATAGTTTCTATTGGCAACATTTTCTTGACATCTAGGTCAATTTTCAATTCTTCTGTTTCGGGATCATAATGCGGTCTCTCATCACTTTAACATTATTAATAGTTTGATTGTTAATATTAGGTAATTCGATAGTATTGTTTTAAATAGATGGTAAATGTTCATCAAATTTATTCCCCTTATTTGTGCATTCCAGTTAATCCTTATCTTCAGATTTTATTCCAATTGTCCATTCCTATAAATCCATATAATTTGAATTTATCGATATCAACTTTTTACAAAGATTATACTGTACATATGATAATTATAAATAGTCATAACTAAAGCATAATTTATTTTCCTCCATTCATTAGCCATTAATGTGTAATTTAACAAAACTGCACTTACGTTCTTAGGAATAGTATTAACTTGCAATCACTCTCGCTCAAACCGTACACGGACTTTATGCGCGCTGGCACTTTACTATTTTTCGATAAACATTGAACTGTCAAAATCACATTTGTTTACCTTTATTCAGCCTCAAACATTTCACTTTTTTACCATATTCTTTACTGAACAAATCATTAAAAATTATTTAATCACATCACAAAATAAATTTTTAATAATTTCTCTAATAAAAATAAAGATGTCAACTTACATAAAGAAAGAAATTCCCGGTATCCTCATTTCGTTGAATGACCAGCAATCCTTTACAAAATACTTCATTTTATGAAATAAAAAATTTAAACTATTTATTTAAATACTTACTTTTTCGTAAATTCCTTAAAGAAGATGAAGAACCCACTTTTATTTGCACTTTTCCATAAGTATGAAAATAAAATTGAATAACAAACAGAAGTATACCAGAATTTCGGTTTGCTACCATTTCCTGGAGAATGGCGTGTTTTAAAACTATCCGAAAGTCTATCAAATTGAGGCGCTTGATATTTGAATGATATTTGCAAAATACATGATATAATAACAGAAGATTGGAAATAAATGTTGCCATCTTTTATGTCTATATCATATTTTTGTTTAGAATAAGTAAGTTGAAATGAATATTAATTATGCTTTTGTAATTCAAAATATTTTTATTAGGAATACTAGATGTCAGTGGGTGTCATGTCTATATAAAAAATCACCACAAAAATTTGCAAGAATTACGATTTCTCGCCGCGTTTGCAATAATTTAGACAGAAAATTGCGTACACATATACGAAATTCCGACATATGGGCCTATCCAGGTATTTTTTAATCTAAAGTGGAGGCCTATCCAGTTCTTCTATAATCTAATGTTAGGTGACGCAATAAAGTGACTAACCACTGGAATATAAACGTTTTATAAATTTTCACAGCGAGTTTAGTTTACTGAATAGCAAATACTCTCAGAAATTAACAAGTTTTGTATAAATGAACTAATTAAACACAATTTTAATAAAATTGTTTACTTATAAATTGTTTCATGCAATTTTTTAATATAACTACAAATAATGTACTCACTTATCTTAATTCTATTTCAATTTCAACTATCAAACAATAATCTTGGCACATAAAAAAACACTAAAATGTGTGGCAGTACTTGATCTAAAACTGCAATAATAGGCGTTTTCCTTTGGACCAATTTTAGTAGTCCGGAGTAGTTGTAGCTGTCATCATCTAGTCCACCTCGAACGAACGACCACTTCGAACGGAGAGTTACGCATACAATTTACGTTAGGTGGATTCTAGTTGCTAAAGTGAAAAAACCCGATTTTTGCGAGTTTGTTGGTTATGTTGAAGTGTCATATTTTTTATTCGTGCAGAAAAAGTAAAGAGAAATGGAGTCAAATATTAATCGAGTGAGTTTTTACATAAAAAAAACGCCGAGAAAAAATTTGTAGATGTGTACTATGGTGAACCTGGTTCATCAGAACTAATGCTTTTGTGTGAATTCATATTTATTATTATAATAAACGCCTCCTCGGCTTACAAAAACAAAAGTATTTTTTTATTATATATATAAAATATGTTAAGGCAATTTATTCAACGTTTAAATTAAATAAATTCCGTACAAAGTTTAAATTAAATAATTTAAACGTTGTCCGGAACATACCCACGCCAGTTCACGTTGATAAGTACAATAAGTATTGTCAGATTGTTGCTGACTGTTTTGAGGTTATGTTTTACTAGAGTTTAGAATTTGGCTTTCATTTGCTCATCTACTCCGGACTACTAAAATTGGTCCAAAGGAAAACGCCTAATAAAACAAGATCTAATTTGGCGAGAAAACCGTTATAGTTTTATGCATTGTCTTAAGATTGTAAAGATTTTAAAATTTTTGACAACATCAAGTGTATGTGGTTTTCGTTTTAGTGGGAATTGTATTGCTATCATTATAGGCTTTAAGACTGGTATGCAATTACGATAGCAAAGACAAGCAACATGTATTTGTCGCTTTCAAAATGTTTAAAACATTCTCATGCGTAAGGATGTCACCTTAGATTATAGGCCCCGACGTCAGTTGTTTGTAAAAGCATACATAAAACAATGGCCAAGCGGCAATAAATCGAAATTTCTGTATAAACATGGGTAGCATTTTTTGTGTAAATATAACCTCCAGTGACATCTCATTTTCAGAATAGAAATTTTCTGTATTCCAAAAGCATAAAGAATATACATTTAAACTCAGTTTTCTTAAATATACATTTAATTTAAACTAGGGGGCTCCGCCCCTGCTCTTTTTTTTCTCTTTAATAAATTTTTAGCATAAGTAAATCTAGATTCAAAAAAAAAAAAAATTCTTAAATTTTAAATCAGCAAAATTGTAAATTTTTCATTTTAAACTGAATAATGTTCATATCAAAAAAAAATAATAAACAAATTTTGATAAAATTAATAAGCGCCCTATGGCCCAAGCAGCCGCGTGCGCCAACACCAGACTACCCATATTTATTCTGGGCAAATCTGTTTTTATAAATAAATAAATAAACTCATACATACATCATAATAAATACGCTTACGCTCTTTCATCTCCTCTTCACTCAAATACGCTTACGCTCTTTCATGAATTCAAAAAAAAACACATATTGAAACAACACACATATTGAAACAACAAAAACTCATCTATACATCATAATAAAATTCTACGGCATGAAAAACTTTTTTATATAATAGATAGATAGATATAACTGCATGCAATATATTTTTTTCAATATTCTGATAATTAATGCGATTGTATTTTAGTAAGAACACACACACATGCAAATTTACAGAAATGTCGAAAATCAATGTGTGGGGAGGGGGGGGCAATTTTAAAGTTCAGTATACGATTATCGAGGTAATTTTAAAACCTTTTGCACTTATGATATTATTATGCGTAAGCAAATATATCTATTAATATTGTGAATTTTGATATTTGATGGTAAATTTTTAATAAAATACTATAGTCTTTAGAAATGGTCATATTCTGTTTATTTATTTTTTAATTCATAAAACTAACTAGCAGGAATGATTGCTAATAAATTCTTTAAATTTTTTATATGCGGCAGATCTACTACATTTTTAGAATCGCCATCGTAAATCTTTTTATATATGATACTTATGGTGCCTAAATAATTTAATTAGTTCAATAATTTAATTACATTCTAAATGTAATGTTACCAACATTGTATTCCTTATGCAGTGGTAAAATGGCTTCATCTTTCCGTTAAAACGCTCTTACATCATTGGGATCCTTTTCTATGTATTTTTCATAGTCGTTCATGCACTCCGAATTTTTGAATATTTACATTCGAACAGATATTATTACTTAATAGATTTATCCACATTCTAAAAATATATTACATACTTGCCAATATACAGCTATTATATGTTGCAACCAAAGGTAAAAGTTGAATTGATTTATTACATTCCTTAATTGCCAAAGAATACTCCTTTGCTCGAAACTAATAATTAACTCGTTCTTTATATTTAAAATGATAAATTCACCTGCTTTCAAAATCAGTATTGATTAACCTACTTGCAAGAAATTCCTTTTCTATTGGCAATATTTTATTGATATCTTTTAGTGGAATAGTTTCTATTGGCAACATTTTCTTGACATCTAGGTCAATTTTCAATTCTTCTGTTTCGGGATCATAATGCGGTCTCTCATCACTTTAACATTATTAATAGTTTGATTGTTAATATTAGGTAATTCGATAGTATTGTTTTAAATAGATGGTAAATGTTCATCAAATTTATTCCCCTTATTTGTGCATTCCAGTTAATCCTTATCTTCAGATTTTATTCCAATTGTCCATTCCTATAAATCCATATAATTTGAATTTATCGATATCAACTTTTTACAAAGATTATACTGTACATATGATAATTATAAATAGTCATAACTAAAGCATAATTTATTTTCCTCCATTCATTAGCCATTAATGTGTAATTTAACAAAACTGCACTTACGTTCTTAGGAATAGTATTAACTTGCAATCACTCTCGCTCAAACCGTACACGGACTTTATGCGCGCTGGCACTTTACTATTTTTCGATAAACATTGAACTGTCAAAATCACATTTGTTTACCTTTATTCAGCCTCAAACATTTCACTTTTTTACCATATTCTTTACTGAACAAATCATTAAAAATTATTTAATCACATCACAAAATAAATTTTTAATAATTTCTCTAATAAAAATAAAGATGTCAACTTACATAAAGAAAGAAATTCCCGGTATCCTCATTTCGTTGAATGACCAGCAATCCTTTACAAAATACTTCATTTTATGAAATAAAAAATTTAAACTATTTATTTAAATACTTACTTTTTCGTAAATTCCTTAAAGAAGATGAAGAACCCACTTTTATTTGCACTTTTCCATAAGTATGAAAATAAAATTGAATAACAAACAGAAGTATACCAGAATTTCGGTTTGCTACCATTTCCTGGAGAATGGCGTGTTTTAAAACTATCCGAAAGTCTATCAAATTGAGGCGCTTGATATTTGAATGATATTTGCAAAATACATGATATAATAACAGAAGATTGGAAATAAATGTTGCCATCTTTTATGTCTATATCATATTTTTGTTTAGAATAAGTAAGTTGAAATGAATATTAATTATGCTTTTGTAATTCAAAATATTTTTATTAGGAATACTAGATGTCAGTGGGTGTCATGTCTATATAAAAAATCACCACAAAAATTTGCAAGAATTACGATTTCTCGCCGCGTTTGCAATAATTTAGACAGAAAATTGCGTACACATATACGAAATTCCGACATATGGGCCTATCCAGGTATTTTTTAATCTAAAGTGGAGGCCTATCCAGTTCTTCTATAATCTAATGTTAGGTGACGCAATAAAGTGACTAACCACTGGAATATAAACGTTTTATAAATTTTCACAGCGAGTTTAGTTTACTGAATAGCAAATACTCTCAGAAATTAACAAGTTTTGTATAAATGAACTAATTAAACACAATTTTAATAAAATTGTTTACTTATAAATTGTTTCATGCAATTTTTTAATATAACTACAAATAATGTACTCACTTATCTTAATTCTATTTCAATTTCAACTATCAAACAATAATCTTGGCACATAAAAAAACACTAAAATGTGTGGCAGTACTTGATCTAAAACTGCAATAATAGGCGTTTTCCTTTGGACCAATTTTAGTAGTCCGGAGTAGTTGTAGCTGTCATCATCTAGTCCACCTCGAACGAACGACCACTTCGAACGGAGAGTTACGCATACAATTTACGTTAGGTGGATTCTAGTTGCTAAAGTGAAAAAACCCGATTTTTGCGAGTTTGTTGGTTATGTTGAAGTGTCATATTTTTTATTCGTGCAGAAAAAGTGAAGAGAAATGGAGTCAAATATTAATCGAGTGAGTTTTTACATAAAAAAAACGCCGAGAAAAAATTTGTAGATGTGTACTATGGTGAACCTGGTTCATCAGAACTAATGCTTTTGTGTGAATTCATATTTATTATTATAATAAACGCTTCCTCGGCTTACAAAAACAAAAGTATTTTTTTATTATATATATAAAATATGTTAAGGCAATTTATTCAACGTTTAAATTAAATAAATTCCGTACAAAGTTTAAATTAAATAATTTAAACGTTGTCCGGAACACACCCTCGCCAGTTCACGTTGATAAGTACAATAAGTATTGTCAGATTGTTGCTGACTGTTTTGAGGTTATGTTTTACTAGAGTTTAGAATTTGGCTTTCATTTGCTCATCTACTCCGGACTACTAAAATTGGTCCAAAGGAAAACGCCTAATAAAACAAGATCTAATTTGGCGAGAAAACCGTTATAGTTTTATGCATTGTCTTAAGATTGTAAAGATTTTAAAATTTTTGACAACATCAAGTGTATGTGGTTTTCGTTTTAGTGGGAATTGTATTGCTATCATTATAGGCTTTAAGACTGGTATGCAATTACGATAGCAAAGACAAGCAACATGTATTTGTCGCTTTCAAAATGTTTAAAACATTCTCATGCGTAAGGATGTCACCTTAGATTATAGGCCCCGACGTCAGTTGTTTGTAAAAGCATACATAAAACAATGGCCAAGCGGCAATAAATCGAAATTTCTGTATAAACATGGGTAGCATTTTTTGTGTAAATATAACCTCCAGTGACATCTCATTTTCAGAATAGAAATTTTCTGTATTCCAAAAGCATAAAGAATATACATTTAAACTCAGTTTTCTTAAATATACATTTAATTTAAACTAGGGGGCTCCGCCCCTGCTCTTTTTTTTCTCTTTAATAAATTTTTAGCATAAGTAAATCTAGATTCAAAAAAAAAAAAAATTCTTAAATTTTAAATCAGCAAAATTGTAAATTTTTCATTTTAAACTGAATAATGTTCATATCAAAAAAAAATAATAAACAAATTTTGATAAAATTAATAAGCGCCCTATGGCCCAAGCAGCCGCGTGCGCCAACACCAGACTACCCATATTTATTCTGGGCAAATCTGTTTTTATAAATAAATAAATAAACTCATACATACATCATAATAAATACGCTTACGCTCTTTCATCTCCTCTTCACTCAAATACGCTTACGCTCTTTCATGAATTCAAAAAAAAACACATATTGAAACAACACACATATTGAAACAACAAAAACTCATCTATACATCATAATAAAATTCTACGGCATGAAAAACTTTTTTATATAATAGATAGATAGATATAACTACATGCAATATATTTTTTTCAATATTCTGATAATAAATGCGATTGTATTTTAGTAAGAACACACACACATGCAAATTTACAGAAATGTCGAAAATCAATGTGTGGGGAGGGGGGGGGGGGCAATTTTAAAGTTCAGTATACGATTATCGAGGTAATTTTAAAACCTTTTGCACTTATGATATTATTATGCGTAAGCAAATATATCTATTAATATTGTGAATTTTGATATTTGATGGTAAATTTTTAATAAAATACTATAGTCTTTAGAAATGGTCATATTCTGTTTATTTATTTTTTAATTCATAAAACTAACTAGCAGAAATGATTGCTAATAAATTCTTTAAATTTTTTATATGCGGCAGATCTACTACATTTTTAGAATCGCCATCGTAAATCTTTTTATATATGATACTTATGGTGCCTAAATAATTTAATTAGTTCAATAATTTAATTACATTCTAAATGTAATGTTACCAACATTGTATTCCTTATGCAGTGGTAAAATGGCTTCACCTTTCCGTTAAAACGCTCTTACATCATTGGGATCCTTTTCTATGTATTTTTCATAGTCGTTCATGCACTCCGAATTTTTGAATATTTACATTCGAACAGATATTATTACTTAATAGATTTATCCACATTCTAAAAATATATTACATACTTGCCAATATACAGCTATTATATGTTGCAACCAAAGGTAAAAGTTGAATTGATTTATTACATTCCTTAATTGCCAAAGAATACTCCTTTGCTCGAAACTAATAATTAACTCGTTCTTTATATTTAAAATGATAAATTCACCTGCTTTCAAAATCAGTATTGATTAACCTACTTGCAAGAAATTCCTTTTCTATTGGCAATATTTTATTGATATCTTTTAGTGGAATAGTTTCTATTGGCAACATTTTCTTGACATCTAGGTCAATTTTCAATTCTTCTGTTTCGGGATCATAATGCGGTCTCTCATCACTTTAACATTATTAATAGTTTGATTGTTAATATTAGGTAATTCGATAGTATTGTTTTAAATAGATGGTAAATGTTCATCAAATTTATTCCCCTTATTTGTGCATTCCAGTTAATCCTTATCTTCAGATTTTATTCCAATTGTCCATTCCTATAAATCCATATAATTTGAATTTATCGATATCAAATTTTTACAAAGATTATACTGTACATATGATAATTATAAATAGTCATAACTAAGGCATAATTTATTTTCCTCCATTCATTAGCCATTAATGTGTAATTTAACAAAACTGCACTTACGTTCTTAGGAATAGTATTAACTTGCAATCACTCTCGCTCAAACCGTACACGGACTTTATGCGCGCTGGCACTTTACTATTTTTCGATAAACATTGAACTGTCAAAATCACATTTGTTTACCTTTATTCAGCCTCAAACATTTCACTTTTTTACCATATTCTTTACTGAACAAATCATTAAAAATTATTTAATCACATCACAAAATAAATTTTTAATAATTTCTCTAATAAAAATAAAGATGTCAACTTACATAAAGAAAGAAATTCTCGGTATCCTCATTTCGTTGAATGACCAGCAATCCTTTACAAAATACTTCATTTTATGAAATAAAAAATTTAAACTATTTATTTAAATACTTACTTTTTCGTAAATTCCTTAAAGAAGATGAATAACCCACTTTTATTTGCACTTTTCCATAAGTATGAAAATAATAACTTGAATAACAAACAGAAGTATACCAGAATTTCGGTTTGCTACCATTTCCTGGAGAATGGCGTGTTTTAAAACTATCCGAAAGTCTATCAAATTGAGGCGCTTGATATTTGAATGATATTTGCAAAATACATGATATAATAACAGAAGATTGGAAATAAATGTTGCCATCTTTTATGTCTATATCATATTTTTGTTTAGAATAAGTAAGTTGAAATGAATATTAATTATGCTTTTGTAATTCAAAATATTTTTATTAGGAATACTAGATGTCAGTGGGTGTCATGTCTATATAAAAAATCACCACAAAAATTTGCAAGAATTACGATTTCTCGCCGCGTTTGCAATAATTTAGACAGAAAATTGCGTACACATATACGAAATTCCGACATATGGGCCTATCCAGGTATTTTTTAATCTAAAGTGGAGGCCTATCCAGTTCTTCTATAATCTAATGTTAGGTGACGCAATAAAGTGACTAACCACTGGAATATAAACGTTTTATAAATTTTCACAGCGAGTTTAGTTTACTGAATAGCAAATACTCTCAGAAATTAACAAGTTTTGTATAAATGAACTAATTAAACACAATTTTAATAAAATTGTTTACTTATAAATTGTTTCATGCAATTTTTTAATATAACTACAAATAATGTACTCACTTATCTTAATTCTATTTCAATTTCAACTATCAAACAATAATCTTGGCACATAAAAAAACACTAAAATGTGTGGCAGTACTTGATCTAAAACTGCAATAATAGGCGTTTTCCTTTGGACCAATTTTAGTAGTCCGGAGTAGTTGTAGCTGTCATCATCTAGTCCACCTCGAACGAACGACCACTTCGAACGGAGAGTTACGCATACAATTTACGTTAGGTGGATTCTAGTTGCTAAAGTGAAAAAACCCGATTTTTGCGAGTTTGTTGGTTATGTTGAAGTGTCATATTTTTTATTCGTGCAGAAAAAGCGAAGAGAAATGGAGTCAAATATTAATCGAGTGAGTTTTTACATAAAAAAAACGCCGAGAAAAAATTTGTAGATGTGTACTATGGTGAACCTGGTTCATCAGAACTAATGCTTTTGTGTGAATTCATATTTATTATTATAATAAACGCCTCCTCGGCTTACAAAAACAAAAGTATTTTTTTATTATATATATAAAATATGTTAAGGCAATTTATTCAACGTTTAAATTAAATAAATTCCGTACAAAGTTTAAATTAAATAATTTAAACGTTGTCCGGAACACACCCACGCCAGTTCACGTTGATAAGTACAATAAGTATTGTCAGATTGTTGCTGACTGTTTTGAGGTTATGTTTTACTAGAGTTTAGAACTTGGCTTTCATTTGCTCATCTACTCCGGACTACTAAAATTGGTCCAAAGGAAAACGCCTAATAAAACAAGATCTAATTTGGCGAGAAAACCGTTATAGTTTTATGCATTGTCTTAAGATTGTAAAGATTTTAAAATTTTTGACAACATCAAGTGTATGTGGTTTTCGTTTTAGTGGGAATTGTATTGCTATCATTATAGGCTTTAAGACTGGTATGCAATTACGATAGCAAAGACAAGCAACATGTATTTGTCGCTTTCAAAATGTTTAAAACATTCTCATGCGTAAGGATGTCACCTTAGATTATAGGCCCCGACGTCAGTTGTTTGTAAAAGCATACATAAAACAATGGCCAAGCGGCAATAAATCGAAATTTCTGTATAAACATGGGTAGCATTTTTTGTGTAAATATAACCTCCAGTGACATCTCATTTTCAGAATAGAAATTTTCTGTATTCCAAAAGCATAAAGAATATACATTTAAACTCAGTTTTCTTAAATATACATTTAATTTAAACTAGGGGGCTCCGCCCCTGCTCTTTTTTTTCTCTTTAATAAATTTTTAGCATAAGTAAATCTAGATTAAAAAAAAAAAAAAATTCTTAAATTTTAAATCAGCAAAATTGTAAATTTTTCATTTTAAACTGAATAATGTTCATATAAAAAAAAAATAATAAACAAATTTTGATAAAATTAATAAGCGCCCTATGGCCCAAGCAGCCGCATGCGCCAACACCAGACTACCCATATTTATTCTGGGCAAATCTGTTTTTATAAATAAATAAATAAACTCATACATACATCATAATAAATACGCTTACGCTCTTTCATCTCCTCTTCACTCAAATACGCTTACGCTCTTTCATGAATTCAAAAAAAAACACATATTGAAACAACAAAAACTCATCTATACATCATAATAAAATTCTACGGCATGAAAAACTTTTTTATATAATAGATAGATAGATATAACTACATGCAATATATTTTTTTCAATATTCTGATAATAAATGCGATTGTATTTTAGTAAGAACACACACACATGCAAATTTACAGAAATGTCGAAAATCAATGTGTGGGGAGGGGGGGGGGGGCAATTTTAAAGTTCAGTATACGATTATCGAGGTAATTTTAAAACCTTTTGCACTTATGATATTATTATGCGTAAGCAAATATATCTATTAATATTGTGAATTTTGATATTTGATGGTAAATTTTTAATAAAATACTATTTATTATTATTTATTTGACAGGTTTTCATTTTTTCTACATTTTTGTACAATTTTTTTTTTTTTTTTTTTTTTTTTTTTAACACATACATGCGTTAAATGTTTAGTCATGAGAACACAGTCGCTCCTATGGAGCACATAGCGGCACCAGAAAACTCCGTTAACTCTCCTCCGTCTGCCTCTGCCCTGGGTTCCTGCCTGAGGTACGGTCTTGAGGTACGGTCCGGATGCTTCCGTGAACTCTCTTTCATCTGCTTCTGCCTTTGGGTTTTTGCCTGCGGTACGGTCTTGGGTTTTTGCCTGAGGTACGGTTTTTGCCCTGAGTACGATGAAAGCCAAATGAGTTCTTGCCTGAGGTACGGTCCGGTTGATTCTTCTTGTGCTGTTTCTTGATAAGGTGGTTTTTATAGCTTGCGGCTTATCAGACCAGCGAAGCAACCTCCAGTGACGTTGGGGGACCATACGGACTACATATTATAAGGCTTGTAGTCAGGCCTTTCACCCCGGCACCAATGCCGAGATGGCGGCAGCGGGAATCGAACCCGCCACCTACCGAGTGTGAGTCGGTCACCTTGACCATTGCACCACACACTCGGCTGATAAAATACTATAGTCTTTAGAAATGGTCATATTCTGTTTATTTATTTTTTAATTCATAAAACTAACTAGCAGGAATGATTGCTAATAAATTCTTTAAATTTTTTATATGCGGCAGATCTACTACATTTTTAGAATCGCCATCGTAAATCTTTTTATATATGATACTTATGGTGCCTAAATAATTTAATTAGTTCAATAAATTAATAACATTCTAAATGTAATGTTACCAACATTGTATTCCTTATGCAGTGGTAAAATGGCTTCACCTTTCCGTTAAAACGCTCTTACATCATTGGGATCCTTTTCTATGTATTTTTCATAGTCGTTCATGCACTCCGAATTTTTGAATATTTGCATTCGAACAGATATTACTTAATAGATTAATCCTCATTCTAAGAATATATTACATACTTGCCAATGCAGAGCTATTATATGTTGCAACCAAAGGTAAAAGTTGAATTGATTTATTACATTCCTTAATTGCCAAAGAATACTCCTTTGCTCGAAACTAATAATTAACTCGTTCTTTATATTTAAAATGATAAATTCACCTGCTTTCAAAATCAGTATTGATTAACCTACTTGCAAGAAATTCCTTTTCTATTGGCAATATTTTATTGATATCTTTTAGTGGAATAGTTTCTATTGGCAACATTTTCTTGACATCTAGGTCAATTTTCAATTCTTCTGTTTCGGGATCATAATGCGGTCTCTCATCACTTTAACATTATTAATAGTTTGATTGTTAATATTAGGTAATTCGATAGTATTGTTTTAAATAGATGGTAAATGTTCATCAAATTTATTCCCCTTATTTGTGCATTCCAGTTAATCCTTATCTTCAGATTTTATTCCAATTGTCCATTCCTATAAATCCATATAATTTGAATTTATCGATATCAACTTTTTACAAAGATTATACTGTACATATGATAATTATAAATAGTCATAACTAAGGCATAATTTATTTTCCTCCATTCATTAGCCATTAATGTGTAATTTAACAAAACTGCACTTACGTTCTTAGGAATAGTATTAACTTGCAATCACTCTCGCTCAAACCGTACACGGACTTTATGCGCGCTGGCACTTTACTATTTTTCGATAAACATTGAACTGTCAAAATCACATTTGTTTACCTTTATTCAACCTCAAACATTTCACTTTTCTACCATATTCTTTACTGAACAAATCATTAAAAATTATTTAATCACATCACAAAATAAATTTTTAATAATTTCTCTAATAAAAATAAAGATGTCAACTTACATAAAGAAAGAAATTCCCGGTATCCTCATTTCGTTGAATGACCAGCAATCCTTTACAAAATACTTCATTTTATGAAATAAAAATTTTAAACTATTTATTTAAATACTTACTTTTTCGTAAATTCCTTAAAGAAGATGAAAAACCCACTTTTATTTGCACTTTCCCATAAGTATGAAAATAATAACTTGAATAACAAACAGAAGTATACCAGAATTTCGGTTTGCTACCATTTCCTGGAGAATGGCGTGTTTTAAAACTATCCGAAAGTCTATCAAATTGAGGCGCTTGATATTTGAATGATATTTGCAAAATACATGATATAATAGCAGAAGATTGGAAATAAATGTTGCCATCTTTTATGTCTATATCATATTTTTGTTTAGAATAAGTAAGTTGAAATGAATATTAATTATGCTTTTGTAATTCAAAATATTTTTATTAGGAATACTAGATGTCAGTGGGTGTCATGTCTATATAAAAAATCACCACAAAAATTTGCAAGAATTACGATTTCTCGCCGCGTTTGCAATAATTTAGACAGAAAATTGCGTACACATATACGAAATTCCGACATATGGGCCTATCCAGGTATTTTTTAATCTAAAGTGGAGGCCTATCCAGTTCTTCTATAATCTAATGTTAGGTGACGCAATAAAGTGACTAACCACTGGAATATAAACGTTTTATAAATTTTCACAGCGATTTTAGTTTACTGAATAGCAAATACTTTCAGAAATTAACAAGTTTTGTATAAATGAACTAATTAAACACAATTTTAATAAAATTGTTTACTTATAAATTGTTTCATGCAATTTTTTAATATAACTACAAATAATGTACTCACTTATCTTAATTCTATTTCAATTTCAACTATCAAACAATAATCTTGGCACATAAAAAAACACTAAAATGTGTGGCAGTACTTGATCTAAAACTGCAATAATAGGCGTTTTCCCTTGGACCAATTTTAGTAGTCCGGAGTAGTTGTAGCTGTCATCATCTAGTCCACCTCGAACGAACGACCACTTCGAACGGAGAGTTACGCATACAATTTACGTTACGTGGATTCTAGTTGCTAAAGTGAAAAAACCCGATTTTTGCGAGTTTGTTGGTTATGTTGAAGTGCCATATTTTTGTAATGTTTACTTTATTCGTGCAGAAAAAGTGAAGAGAAATGGAGTCAAATATTAATCGAGTGAGTTTTTACATAAAAAATAATTGCAAATTTATAAACTGACTGCTTTACAGGTTGCTATGGAATTGTTACACGTTCTGGAAGGTAGGAATAATTTACTTTTATGTGATTCTTCAGAGTCAAGCGAGACATCAGATTCTGATGATGATGTGCCTCTAGGTATTAAAAAAGGTAGAGTTGAAAATTATGTGGATGTAATTGAAAATTACACGGATTCGGTATTCAAAAAAGACTTCAGATTAAGCAGAGTTGTCGCCGAAAGGATTATGGGTATGTAGTTTTCATTTTAAACACTAATTTAATGAATAAGTGTTGTAAATATCGCACTCTTTTAGCTGAATACAGTATATTTTTACACCGTCCAAGGCGTGGAGGACGTGCTGCAGTTGGTGTTGATGTTGAAATATACATCACGTCGTGGTTTCTGGCAAATACTGAAACGTACCGACAAATTGGAACAGATTTAATGTAACAGAAAGCTCTGTCCATCGAATTTTATACCGCGTCGTTAAATGGCTTGTCGAAGTGAGTCCCAAGTACATGGGGTAGCCAACAGCATCCGAAATGCAAAATAACCAGATTGGTTATTAAGGTCAATATATGGCTATTGATGGTTTCCATATTAAGGTCAATCGTCCTAAACGTGTCAAACAAGCATACTACAATAGGAAAAAAATTTGTAGTGTACTTTTGCAGGGAATTGTAAACGCCGAGAAAAAATTTGTAGATGTGTACTATGGTGAACCTGGTTCATCAGAACTAATGCTTTTGTGTGAATTCATATTTATTATTATAATAAACGCCTCCTCGGCTTACAAAAACAAAAGTATTTTTTTTATTATTATTATAACTACATGCAATATGTTTTTTTACAATATTCTGATAATAAATGCGATTGTATTTTAGTAAGAACGCACACACATGCAAAATTACAGAAAAGTCGAAAATCATTTGGGGCAATTTTTAAGTTCAGTATACGATTATCGAGGTAATTTTAAAACGAATTGCACTTATAATATTATTATGGGTAAGCAAATATATCTATTAATATTGTGAATTTTGTCATTTGATGGTAAATTTTTAATAAAATACTATACTCTTTAGAAACGGTCATATTTTGTTTATTTATTTTTTAATTCATAAAACTAACTAGGAGGAATGGTTACTAATAAATTATTTAAATTGTTTATATGCGGAAGATCTACTGCATTTTTAGAATTGCCATCGTAAATCTTTTTATATACTTATGGTGCCTAAATAATTTAATTAGTTCAATAATTTAATTACATTCTAAATGTAATGTAACCAACATTGTATTCCTTATGCAGTGGTAAAATGGCTTCACCTTTCCGTTAAAACGCTCTTACATCATTGGGATCCTTTTCTATGTATTTTTCATAGTCGTTCATGCACTCCGAATTTTTGAATATTTGCATTCGAACAGATATTACTTAATAGATTAATCCTCATTCTAAGAATATATTACATACTTGCCAATATACAGCTATTATATGTTGCAACCAAAGGTAAAAGTTGAATTGATTTATTACATTCCTTAATTGCCAAAGAATACTCCTTTGCTCGAAACTAATAATTAACTCGTTCTTTATATTTAAAATGATAAATTCACCTGCTTTCAAAATCAGTATTGATTAACCTACTTGCAAGAAATTCCTTTTCTATTGGCAATATTTTATTGATATCTTTTAGTGGAATAGTTTCTATTGGCAACATTTTCTTGACATCTAGGTCAATTTTCAATTCTTCTGTTTCGGGATCATAATGCGGTCTCTCATCACTTTAACATTATTAATAGTTTGATTGTTAATATTAGGTAATTCGATAGTATTGTTTTAAATAGATGGTAAATGTTCATCAAATTTATTCCCCTTATTTGTGCATTCCAGTTAATCCTTATCTTCAGATTTTATTCCAATTGTCCATTCCTATAAATCCATATAATTTGAATTTATCGATATCAACTTTTTACAAAGATTATACTGTACATATGATAATTATAAATAGTCATAACTAAGGCATAATTTATTTTCCTCCATTCATTAGCCATTAATGTGTAATTTAACAAAACTGCACTTACGTTCTTAGGAATAGTATTAACTTGCAATCACTCTCGCTCAAACCGTACACGGACTTTATGCGCGCTGGCACTTTACTATTTTTCGATAAACATTGAACTGTCAAAATCACATTTGTTTACCTTTATTCAACCTCAAACATTTCACTTTTCTACCATATTCTTTACTGAACAAATCATTAAAAATTATTTAATCACATCACAAAATAAATTTTTAATAATTTCTCTAATAAAAATAAAGATGTCAACTTACATAAAGAAAGAAATTCCCGGTATCCTCATTTCGTTGAATGACCAGCAATCCTTTACAAAATACTTCATTTTATGAAATAAAAATTTTAAACTATTTATTTAAATACTTACTTTTTCGTAAATTCCTTAAAGAAGATGAAAAACCCACTTTTATTTGCACTTTCCCATAAGTATGAAAATAATAACTTGAATAACAAACAGAAGTATACCAGAATTTCGGTTTGCTACCATTTCCTGGAGAATGGCGTGTTTTAAAACTATCCGAAAGTCTATCAAATTGAGGCGCTTGATATTTGAATGATATTTGCAAAATACATGATATAATAGCAGAAGATTGGAAATAAATGTTGCCATCTTTTATGTCTATATCATATTTTTGTTTAGAATAAGTAAGTTGAAATGAATATTAATTATGCTTTTGTAATTCAAAATATTTTTATTAGGAATACTAGATGTCAGTGGGTGTCATGTCTATATAAAAAATCACCACAAAAATTTGCAAGAATTACGATTTCTCGCCGCGTTTGCAATAATTTAGACAGAAAATTGCGTACACATATACGAAATTCCGACATATGGGCCTATCCAGGTATTTTTTAATCTAAAGTGGAGGCCTATCCAGTTCTTCTATAATCTAATGTTAGGTGACGCAATAAAGTGACTAACCACTGGAATATAAACGTTTTATAAATTTTCACAGCGATTTTAGTTTACTGAATAGCAAATACTTTCAGAAATTAACAAGTTTTGTATAAATGAACTAATTAAACACAATTTTAATAAAATTGTTTACTTATAAATTGTTTCATGCAATTTTTTAATATAACTACAAATAATGTACTCACTTATCTTAATTCTATTTCAATTTCAACTATCAAACAATAATCTTGGCACATAAAAAAACACTAAAATGTGTGGCAGTACTTGATCTAAAACTGCAATAATAGGCGTTTTCCCTTGGACCAATTTTAGTAGTCCGGAGTAGTTGTAGCTGTCATCATCTAGTCCACCTCGAACGAACGACCACTTCGAACGGAGAGTTACGCATACAATTTACGTTACGTGGATTCTAGTTGCTAAAGTGAAAAAACCCGATTTTTGCGAGTTTGTTGGTTATGTTGAAGTGCCATATTTTTGTAATGTTTACTTTATTCGTGCAGAAAAAGTGAAGAGAAATGGAGTCAAATATTAATCGAGTGAGTTTTTACATAAAAAATAATTGCAAATTTATAAACTGACTGCTTTACAGGTTGCTATGGAATTGTTACACGTTCTGGAAGGTAGGAATAATTTACTTTTATGTGATTCTTCAGAGTCAAGCGAGACATCAGATTCTGATGATGATGTGCCTCTAGGTATTAAAAAAGGTAGAGTTGAAAATTATGTGGATGTAATTGAAAATTACACGGATTCGGTATTCAAAAAAGACTTCAGATTAAGCAGAGTTGTCGCCGAAAGGATTATGGGTATGTAGTTTTCATTTTAAACACTAATTTAATGAATAAGTGTTGTAAATATCGCACTCTTTTAGCTGAATACAGTATATTTTTACACCGTCCAAGGCGTGGAGGACGTGCTGCAGTTGGTGTTGATGTTGAAATATACATCACGTCGTGGTTTCTGGCAAATACTGAAACGTACCGACAAATTGGAACAGATTTAATGTAACAGAAAGCTCTGTCCATCGAATTTTATACCGCGTCGTTAAATGGCTTGTCGAAGTGAGTCCCAAGTACATGGGGTAGCCAACAGCATCCGAAATGCAAAATAACCAGATTGGTTATTAAGGTCAATATATGGCTATTGATGGTTTCCATATTAAGGTCAATCGTCCTAAACGTGTCAAACAAGCATACTACAATAGGAAAAAAATTTGTAGTGTACTTTTGCAGGGAATTGTAAACGCCGAGAAAAAATTTGTAGATGTGTACTATGGTGAACCTGGTTCATCAGAACTAATGCTTTTGTGTGAATTCATATTTATTATTATAATAAACGCCTCCTCGGCTTACAAAAACAAAAGTATTTTTTTTATTATTATTATAACTACATGCAATATGTTTTTTTACAATATTCTGATAATAAATGCGATTGTATTTTAGTAAGAACGCACACACATGCAAAATTACAGAAAAGTCGAAAATCATTTGGGGCAATTTTTAAGTTCAGTATACGATTATCGAGGTAATTTTAAAACGAATTGCACTTATAATATTATTATGGGTAAGCAAATATATCTATTAATATTGTGAATTTTGTCATTTGATGGTAAATTTTTAATAAAATACTATACTCTTTAGAAACGGTCATATTTTGTTTATTTATTTTTTAATTCATAAAACTAACTAGGAGGAATGGTTACTAATAAATTATTTAAATTGTTTATATGCGGAAGATCTACTGCATTTTTAGAATTGCCATCGTAAATCTTTTTATATACTTATGGTGCCTAAATAATTTAATTAGTTCAATAATTTAATTACATTCTAAATGTAATGTAACCAACATTGTATTCCTTATGCAGTGGTAAAATGGCTTCACCTTTCCGTTAAAACGCTCTTACATCATTGGGATCCTTTTCTATGTATTTTTCATAGTCGTTCATGCACTCCGAATTTTTGAATATTTGCATTCGAACAGATATTACTTAATAGATTAATCCTCATTCTAAGAATATATTACATACTTGCCAATATACAGCTATTATATGTTGCAACCAAAGGTAAAAGTTGAATTGATTTATTACATTCCTTAATTGCCAAAGAATACTCCTTTGCTCGAAACTAATAATTAACTCGTTCTTTATATTTAAAATGATAAATTCACCTGCTTTCAAAATCAGTATTGATTAACCTACTTGCAAGAAATTCCTTTTCTATTGGCAATATTTAATTGACATCTTTTAGTGGAATAGTTTCTATTGGCAACATTTTCTTGACATCTAGGTCAATTTTCAATTCTTCTGTTTCGGGATCATAATGCGGTCTCTCATCACTTTAACATTATTAATAGTTTGATTGTTAATATTAGGTAATTCGATAGTATTGTTTTAAATAGATGGTAAATGTTCATCAAATTTATTCCCCTTATTTGTGCATTCCAGTTAATCCTTATCTTCAGATTTTATTCCAATTGTCCATTCCTATAAATCCATATAATTTGAATTTATCGATATCAACTTTTTACAAAGATTATACTGTACATATGATAATTATAAATAGTCATAACTAAGGCATAATTTATTTTCCTCCATTCATTAGCCATTAATGTGTAATTTAACAAAACTGCACTTACGTTCTTAGGAATAGTATTAACTTGCAATCACTCTCGCTCAAACCGTACACGGACTTTATGCGCGCTGGCACTTTACTATTTTTCGATAAACATTGAACTGTCAAAATCACATTTGTTTACCTTTATTCAACCTCAAACATTTCACTTTTTTACCATATTCTTTACTGAACAAATCATTAAAAATTATTTAATCACATCACAAAATAAATTTTTAATAATTTCTCTAATAAAAATAAAGATGTCAACTTACATAAAGAAAGAAATTCCCGGTATCCTCATTTCGTTGAATGACCAGCAATCCTTTACAAAATACTTCATTTTATGAAATAAAAATTTTAAACTATTTATTTAAATACTTACTTTTTCGTAAATTCTTTGAAGAAGATGAAAAACTCACGTTTATTTGCTCTTTCCGATAAGTATCAAAATAATAACTGGAACAACAAACAGAAGTATACCAGAATTTCGGTTTTCTACCATTTCATGGAAACTGGCTTGTTTTAAAATTATCCGAAAGTCTATCGAATTGAGGCGCTTGATATTTGAATGATATTTGCAAAATACATAAACCTAAAATACAGTTGATATAATAATAGAAGATTGGAAAGAAATGTTGCCATCTCTTATTTCGATATTATATTTTTGTTTAGAATAAGTGAGTTGAAATGAATATTAATTAAGCTTTTGTAGTTCAAAATATTTTTAGATGTCAGTGGGTGTCATATCTATATAACAAATATCCACAAAAGTTTGCAAGAATTACGATTTCTCGCCGCGTTTGCAATAAATTAGACAAAAAATTGCGTATATATATACGAAAATCCGACATATTGGCCTATCCAGGTATTTTTTAATCTAAAGTGGAGACATATCCTGTTCTTCTATAATCTAAGGTTAGGTGACGCAATAAAGTGACCAACCACTAGAATATAAACGTTTTATAAATTTTCACAACGATTTTAGTTTGCTGAATGGCAAATACTCTCAGAAATTAACAAGTTTTGTGTAAATGAACTAATTAAACACAATTTTAATAAAATTGTTTACTTATAAATTGTTTCATGCAATTTTTTAATATAACTACAAATAATGTACTCACTTATCTTATTTCTATTTCAATTTCAACTATCGAACAATAATCCTGGCACATAAAAAAACACTGAAATGTGTGGCAGTACTTGATCTAAAACTGCAATAATAAAACAAGATCTAATTTGGCGAGAAAACAGTTGTAGTTTTATGCATTGTCTTAAGATTGTAAAGATTTTTGACAACATCAAGTGTATGTGGTTTTAGTTTTAGTGGGAATTGTATTGCCATCATTGTAGGCTTTAAGACTGGTATACAATTACGACAGCAAAGACAAGCAACATGTATTTGTCGCTTCCAAAATGTTTAAAACACTCCCATGCGTAAGGATGTCACCTTAGATTAAAGAACATCCGGATAGGGCCCGACGTCAGTTGTTTGTATAAGCATACATAAAACAATGGCCAAGCGGCAATAAATCGATATTTCTGTATATACATGGGTAGCATTTTTTGTGTAAATATAACCTCCAGTGACATCTCATTTTCAGAATAGAAATTTTCTGTATTCCAAAAGCATAAAGAATATACGTTTTAACTGTTTTCTTAAATATACATTTAATTTAAATATAACTACATGCAATATATTTTTTTTAAATATTCTGATAATAAATGCGATTGTATTTTAGTAAGAACGCACACACATGCAAAATTACAGAAAAGTCGAAAATCATTTGGGGGCAATTTTTAAGTTCAGTATACGATTATCGAGGTAATTTTAAAACCAATTGCACTTATAATATTATTATGGGTAAGCAAATATATCTATTAATATTGTGAATTTTGTCATTTGATGGTAAATTTTTAATAAAATTTAAATTGTTTATATGCGGAAGATCTACTGCATTTTTAGAATCGCCATCGTAAATCTTTTTATATACTTATGGTGCCTAAATAATTTAATTAGTTCAATAATTTAATTACATTCTAAATGTAATGTAACCAACATTGTATTCCTTATGCAGTGGTAAAATGGCTTCACCTTTCCGTTAAAACGCTCTTACATCATTGGGATCCTTTTCTATGTATTTTTCATAGTCGTTCATGCACTCCGAATTTTTGAATATTTTTAGATGTCAGTGGGTGTCATATCTATATAACAAATATCCACAAAAGTTTGCAAGAATTACGATTTCTCGCCGCGTTTGCACTAAATTAGACAAAAAATTGCGTATACATATACGAAAATCCGACATATGGGCCTATCCAGGTATTTTTTAATCTAAAGTGGAGACATATCCTGTTCTTCTATAATCTAAGGTTAGGTGACGCAATAAAGTGATCAACTACTAGAATATAAACGTTTTATAAATTTTCACGATTTTAGTTTGCTGAATAGCAAATACTCTCAGAAATTAACAAGTTTTGTGTAAATGAACTAATTAAACACAATTTTAATAAAATTGTTTACTTATAAATTGTTTCATGCAATTTTTTAATATAACTACAAATAATGTACTCACTTATCTAATTTCTATTTAAATTTCAACTATCAAACAATAATCCTGCCACATAAACAAACACTGAAATGTGTGGCAGTACTTGATCTAAAACTGCAATAATAAAACAAGATCTAATTTGGCGAGAAAACAGTTGTAGTTTTGTGCATTTTCTTAAGATTGTAAAGATTTCAAAATTTTTGACAATATCACGTGTATGTGGTTTTAGTTTTAGTGGGAATTGTATTGCTATCATTATAGGCTTTAAGACTGGTATACAATTACGACAGCAAAGACAAGCAACAGTATTTGTCGCTTCCAAAATTTTTAAAACATTCCCATGCATAAGGATGTCACCTTAGATTAAAGAACATCCGGATAGGCCCCGACGTCAGTTGTTTGTATAAGCATACATAAAACCTTAGATTAAAAAATACCTGGATAGGCCCTTATCGTATATGTATACGCAATTTTGTGTACAAATTATTGCCAGCCGGCGAGAAATGGCAAAAGCGGGATATTTTTGTGTAGATTTTTTTATGTAGACATGACATCCACTGCCATCTAGTTGTCGTAATACAAATTTATTGAATTGCAAAACCACAATTTATATTCATTTTAATTCACTTATTGGAAACAGAAATACAATTTAAACACAACAATAGGCAATTTTTATTTTTTGTACAATCTTTTGATACGGAAAGGAATTCTATTTTAGGTTTATTATTCATTTCGTAAATATCAATCAAATATAAAGCGCCTCAATTTTGTAGACTTTAGGAGAGTTTTCAAATGCGCCATTCTCCATGAAAGTAGTGACATGCCGAAAACAGCGGGCTATTTTTAACATTTCTCAAGTTGTTTTGTTGCGGTTCGGAAAGTGTTTTTAAAAGTGTTATTTCCATCTCTTTAGAAGTATTTACGGAAAAGTAAGTATTTTATAAATAGTTATATTATTAATATAAGATAATACGAAGTTTTTATTTCAGGATATGAAGTGTTTTATGAGAAATTGCTTCTCATACGAAAAAATGAGGACGCCGGGAATTTCTTTCTTTCGGTAAGTTGACATCTTTATTTTTACTAAACAAAATAAGAAAAACTTTATTTGTGATGTGCCTAAATTCCTTTTTGGTGATTTATTTTTTCCAAAAAGTGGTCAAAAAGTGAAAAGTTCGGCATTGAATAAATGTAAACAAATCCGATGTTGACAGTTCAATGTTTACTATGAAATAGTACAGTGCCGGTGTATATAAAGTGTGTAAGAAAGTTTAAGGGACCGAATTTTTTAATAGTGCAAAAAATACGGTCATTTCTATTAATTCTTAATTGTAAAAGTAAATGTTACGATCGTATATTTATATGTTAACTTTACAGGTTCCCACAAAATAAATGGTTGCGGGAAAAGTGGATTGTGGCAGCAGCATCCGGTATTCCCAAGAATAAATAATATACAGTGAAATAAATAAAATGAAAATACATAATAAATAAATAAATATTAAAAAAAAAATACTCTATTTTATTGCATATTTACAAAACTAATTCCATCAAACAACAAAACCCGCAATATTAAAAAATCTGCTTCTTTACGCATAAATGGTATCACATATGAAAAATGGTTTTAAACGAACCGCTTCAATCGCATACTGAAATCTTAAATTGGCCCCCAATGATTTACGCCGTTTCTGTTGTATTGCATGTGTGTGCGTTCTATGAATGCATTGCCAATAAAATTTGGACAGAATTTTTGTGTAGAGGCCTATCCAGTTCTTCTTTAATCTAAGCATAAAACAATGGCCAAGCGACAATAAATCGAAACTTCTGTATATACATGGGTAGCATTTTTCGCATTTTTTGTGTAAATATAACCTCCAGTGACATCTCATTTTCAGAATAGAAATTTTCTGTATTCCAAAAGCATAAAGAATATACATTTTAACTCAGTTTTCTTAAATATAACTACATGCAATATATTTTTTTACAATATTCTGATAATAAATGCGATTGTATTTTAGTAAGAACACACACACATGCAAAATCACAGAAAAGTCGAAAATCATTTGGGGGCAATTTTTAAGTTCAGTATACGATTATCGAGGTAATTTTAAAACCAATTGCACTTATAATATTATTATGGGTAAGCAAATATATCTATTAATATTGTGAATTTTGTCATTTGATGGTAAATTTTTAATAAAATACTATACTCTTTAGAAACGGTCATATTTTGTTTATTTGTTTTTTAATTCATAAAACTAACTAGGAGTAATGGTTACTAATAAATTATTTAAATTGTTTAAATGCGGAAGATATACTACATTTTTAGAATCGCCATCGTAAATCTTTTTATATACTTATGGTGCCTCAATAATTTAATTAGTTTAATAATTTAATTACATTCTAAATGTAATGTCACCAACATTGTATTCCTCCTGCAGTGGTAAAATGGTTTCATCTCTCCGTTAAAGCGCTCTTACATCATTGGGATCCTTTTCTATGTATTTTTCATAGTCGTTCATGCACTCCGAATTTTTGAATATTTACATTCGAACAGATATTATTACTTAATAGATTTATCCACATTCTAAAAATATATTACATACTTGCCAATATACAGCTATTATATGTTGCAACCAAAGGTAAAAGTTGAATTGATTTATTACATTCCTTAATTGCCAAAGAATACTCCTTTGCTCGAAACTAATAATTAACTCGTTCTTTATATTTAAAATGATAAATTCACCTGCTTTCAAAATCAGTATTGATTAACCTACTTGCAAGAAATTCCTTTTCTATTGGCAATATTTTATTGATATATTTAGTGGAATGGTTTCTATTGGCAACATTTTCTTGACTACTTCTAGGTCAATTTTCAATTCTTCTGTTTCGGGATCATAATTATTGCAATTTCATAATCGGTCGACATAATGCGGTCTCTCTTCACTTTAACATTATTAATAGTTTGATTGTTAATATTAGGTAATTCGATGGTATTGTTTTAAATATATGGTAAATTTTCATCAAATTTATTCCCCTTATCTGTGCATTCTAGTAAATCCTTATCTTCAGATTTTATTCCAATTGTCCATTCCCATAAATCCATATAATTTGAATTTACCGATATCAACTTTTTACAAAGATTATACTGTACATATGATATTTATAAATAGTCACAACTAAGGCATTATTTATTTTCCTCCATTCATTAGCCATTAATGTGTAATTTAATGAAACTGCGCTTACGTTCTTAGGAATAGTATTAACTTGCAATCACTCTCACTCAAACCGTACACGCACTTTACGCGCGCTGGCACTGAACTATTTTCCGATAAACATTGAACTGTCAAAATCACATTTGTTTACCTTTATTCAACCTCAAACATTTCACTTTTTTAACAATATTCTTTACTGAACAAATCATTAAAAATTATTTAAACACATCACAAAATAAATTTTTAATAATTTCTCTAATAAAAAAAAGATGTCAACTTACATAAAGAAAGAAATTCCCGTATCCTCATTTCGTTGAATGACCAGCAACTCTTTACAAAATATTTCATATTATGAAATAAAATTTTTAAACTATTTATTTAAATACTTACTTTTTCGTAAATTCTTTAAAGAAGATGAAAAACCCACTTTTATTTGCACTTTCCCATAAGCATGAAAATAATAACTTGAATAACAAACAGAAGTATACCAGAATTTCGGTTTGCTACCATTTCATGGAGAATGGTGTGTTTTAAAACTATCCGAAAGTCTATCAAATTGAGGCGCTTGATATTTGAATGATATTTGCAAAATACATAATAAACCTAAAATACAATTGGATATAATAACAGAAGATTGGAAAGAAATGTTGCCATCTCTTATTTCGATATCATATTTTTGTTTAGAATAAGTGAGTTGAAATGAATATTAATTATGCTTTTGTAATTCAAAATATTTTTATTAGGAATACTAGATGTCAGTGGGTGTCATGTCTATATAAAAAACCACCACAAAAATTTGCAAGAATTACGATTTCTCGCTGCGTTTGCAATAATTTAGACCGAAAATTGCGTATACATATACGAAAAACCGACATATGGGCCTATCCAGGTATTTTTTAATCGAATGTGGAGGCCTATCCAGTGCTTCTATAATCTAAGGTTAGGTGACGCAATAAAGTGACCAACCACTAGAATATAAACGTTTTATAAATTTTCACAGCGATTTTGGTTTACTGAATAGTAAATACTCTCAGAAATTAACAAGTTTTGCGTAAATGAACTAATTAAACACAATTTTAATAAAATTGTTTACTTATAAATTGTTTCATGCAATTTTTTAATATAACTACAAATAATGTACTCACTTATCTTATTTCTATTTAAATTTCAACTATCAAAAAATAATCCTTCCACATAAAAAAACACTGAAATGTGTGGCAGTACTTGATCTAAAACTGCAATAGTAAAACAAGATCTAATTTGACGAGAAAACAGTTGTAGTTTTGTGCATTGTCTTAAGATTGTAAAGAGTTTAAAAATCTGGTTTTAGTTTTAGTGGGAATCAAAATTAAAATGCCAAAATTGCGGTCGTAAAAATCACAGAATGGATCAGTGTCGAAATTCAGAGAATCGTAAATGTCGAAAGGGAGAAAACACATTCTTAAGTGAGGAATCACACGCTACAATGACTGAAAGAAAACCATCAAATTTCTGGTGCTTGGATTCCGGAAGCACCTCCCACATGTGTTCAAAACAACAAATATTTCCGCGACATTAAAAAGACTGAAAACAATGTTTTGAAATTAGCATAATCAGAGCACTCAGCATATATAAATGGAAAGGGACTAGCCAAAATATGTATAACAAAAGACCATGAAATTAACCTTACCAGCACTCTTTATGTTCCAGAATTGACGGTTAATTTACTCTCAGTTGGGAAAATTACCGAAAAGGGATTTGATGTGACTTTTACTAAAAGCAAAGCATTCATTAAAAATTATGAGGGTGACACTATCCTCATGACAAACAAAATTAATGGGCTATATTATGTTAACTTAACAAATTTTGAGTCAAATTCTGAAAAACAATCTAAAATTAAATTCTGGCATAGAAAATTAGGCTACATCAACATGACTTTAAAATATGCGCATCAAACAAAATCAATGGTGGGCCTAAACTTTAATCCCAATGAATCTTTTTCAGATTGTGAAATATGCATAAAAGGCAAAATGTCTAAATCAACATTTAAATCCAGCCAAGAACTTAAAAATCTGGAATTACTAGAAATTGTCCATTCAAACGTAGTCGGACCCATGCGAAAATTCATCAAATGCAGGGTGCCGCTACTTTGTAACTTTCATTGACGAAAAAAGCCGATATACTTAGATATATTTTCTAAAAAAGAAAAATGAAGTCCTAAGCTTTTTTAAACAATTTAAAGAAGAAGCTGAAAACCTAACTGGAAAAAACATTAAATATCTCCAAAGTGATAATGGAATCGGAGAACATACAAGTAAAGAATTTACAAAATATTTAATTGAAAATGGAATTCAAAGGAGACTGTCAGCTCCATATACTCCTCAACAGAACGGATTGGCTGAGAGGAAGACTCGGACTATTTTGGACAAAGCCAGATGCCTAATGTTGAAGGGAAACCTAACTCACTGTTTTTGGGCTGAGGCTGTATTTTGTTCCAATTATATCATAAATCGATCACCATCTCGTTCAATTAATAACAATACTCCATTTCAGATATGGTTCAAAAGAAAACTATCTGCAAAATATTTTCAAATTTTTGGATCCAAAGCCTTTTTCTTAAATAAAAACATTAATAAATCTAAATTTGATTCAAGAGCAAAAGAGGGAATTTTCGTTGGATATTCTGAGATATCAAAAGCCTACCGCATATGGGATCCTAAAAAAAGAAAAGTTGTAATAACAAAGGATGTACAAATCATAAATAAACCATATCAAAATGTTATACAAGAAAACTATATTGAAGATCTATTTGTAGATGTAAAAATTACTAAACCAAAATTAGAAAGAGCAATTGAAATCAACATACAACCAGAAAATTCTCCAACTACTCTCCAGCAAGACTTCAACAACATAAGTCAAGAAGAAGAACACTTATTCGATGAGGCAATTGAAATTGAAACTGATCCAGACACTAATTTGGAACTAGATCATGAATCAGATCAATCACGGACTACGACACTAAGAGATCGAAACAAAATAGAGCCACCAAAATGGACGTTGGACTATGAATGTGAAAGTTCATCATTTTCTGAAGAAGAAGCTCTAATTGTTCCTGATGCACTTTCATGGCGAAAAGCATTAAAAGAAGAAATCAAAGCTCATCTTAAAAACCAAATATGGAAAGTAGTTAACAAAAATAAAATGACTCCAAAATTGTATTTAAAATAAAATATGAACCAACGGGAGAAATTGAAAGACGAAAAGCCCGACTAGTGGCACGCGGATTTGCTCAGCGCCCTGGGATAGATTTTGGTGAGACATATGCTCCAGTCACAAAATTGAGCTCAATTAGACTACATTTGGCATTGTCCATTGAAGAACTCCATATTAACAAGCTTGATGTATCTAACGCATTTTTAAATGGCCAAATTAAAGAAGAACTTTACATGTCATTGCCAAAAGATCTACACGAACTCTTCAGTGAAATAATGAAAGAAGAATGCGACAACAATCAACTTGTCTTCAATAAAGCTCAGCAAATGCTAAAAGACTTAAGAGAAGGAAAGGAAGAAAAAATATTCCGCCTACATATGGCCATATACGGACTTAAACAGGCTGGAAGACAGTGCTACGAAAACTTAGATGCTAAAATGAGGGACCTGGGTTTTCAGGCCTCTTCTGCAGACCCCTGTATTTATACTTGTTTTGAGGGGGGAGAAAAAATACTTTGGGCAATATATGTCGATGATTTCATCATTGCAAGTAAAAATAGGCATAAAATAAAAAACCTAAAAAATGATGTAATGTCAACATTTGAAATGAGAGACCTGGGAAACTTAACACACTTAATCTAAGTATATTGATGAAATTTTAGAAAGATTTAATATGACCACATGCCACCCAGTTAAAAGACCTATGGCACCAGGCCTAAACTACCGAATTATCCTTATCAAAATTTGATCGGATCATTAATGTACCTCTCTATAGCGACCAGACCTGATATATGTCATGCAATAAGTTATTTAAGCCTGTATAACTCTTGTTTTAATGATAGTCACCGGCAAGCTGCAAAGAGGGTGCTGCGTTACCTTGATATATGAAGTTAGGACAACCACTAATGGGGTTTACAGATGCAGACTGGGGATCTTGTCTGGATGATCGCCGCTCATACACCGGCTATTGTTTCAAAATAGCTGGAGCTGTAATTTGCTGGGAATCACGTAAACAACGAACTGTTGCCATATCAACTCAGGAAGCAGTGTAATGTCTAACTGATGCGGCTAAGGAGGCAATGCATCTTAAGCAGCTTTTATCAGATATGGGTGTATCACAAGCGAGTATTACAATATATAACGACAACACATCAGCTCAAAATCTAGCGAGGAACCCAATTGTCAGCTCTCGCTCCAAACATATCAATATAAAAGAGCACTTTATTCGTGAAAAAGTGCAGGAGGGAGAGATCAATGTATTACATATACCAACAAGTAAGATGGAGGCTGATATACTAACAAAGAGACTTTATGGATACAGGAAATGTCAACTGAGGGGGACTGTTGGCAATACTGATAGTCGACAATTTTCCTGGTAACACTGTTCTACTTTTATAACATGTTATAGTAAAAAAAAGCCACGCCATCTTACTTGTATTAATTTCGTCTTAATCTTTAAATATATTAATTTACTATAAATTGTTGAGTTGCTTTCATTAAAATACAAAACTATTCTTATAGGCTTTAAGACTGGTATACAATTACGACAGCAAAGACAAGCAACATGTATTTGTCGCTTCCAAAATGTTTAAAACATTCCCATGCATAAGGATGTCACCTTAGATTAAAGAACATCCGGATAGGCCCCGACGTCAGTTGTTTGTATAAGCATACATAAAACAATGGCCAAGTGGCAATAAATCGAAATTTCTGTATATACATGGGTAGCATTTTTTATGTAAATATAACCTCCAGTAACATCTCATTTTCAGAATAGAAATTTTCTGTATTCCAAAAGCATAAAGAATATACATTTTAACTCAGTTTTCTTAAATATACATTTAATTTAAATATAACTATATCCAATATATTTTTTTACAATATTCTGATAATAAATGCGATTGTATTTTAGTAAGAACGCGCACACATGCAAAATTACAGAAAAGTCGAAAATCATTTGGGGCAATTTTTAAGTTCTGTATACGATTATCGAGGTAATTTTAAAACGAATTGCACTTATAATATTATTATGGGTAAGCAAATATATCTATTAATATTGTGAATTTTGTCATTTGATGGTAAATTTTTAATAAAATACTATACTCTTTAGAAACGGTCATATTTTGTTTATTCATTTTTTAATTCATAAAACTAACTAGGAGGAATGGTTACTAATAAATTATTTAAATTGTTTATATGCGGAAGATCTACTGCATTTTTAGAATTGCCATCGTAAATCTTTTTATATACTTATGGTGCCTAAATAATTTAATTAGTTCAATAATTTAATTACATTCTAAATGTAATGTAACAAACATTGTATTCCTTATGCAGTAGTAAAATGGCTTCACCTTTCCGTTAAAACGCTCTTACATCATTGGGATCCTTTTCTATGTATTTTTCATAGTCGTTCATGCACTCCGAATTTTTGAATATTTGCATTCGAACAGATATTACTTAATAGATTAATCCTCATTCTAAGAATATATTACATACTTGCCAATGCAGAGCTATTATATGTTGCAACCAAAGGTAAAAGTTGAATTGATTTAGTACATTCCTTAATTGCCAAAGAATACTCCTTTGCTCGAAACTAATAATTAACTCGTTCTTTATATTTAAAATGATAAATTCACCTGCTTTCAAAATCAGTATTGATTAACCTACTTGCAAGAAATTCCTTTTCTATTGGCAATATTTAATTGACATCTTTTAGTGGAATAGTTTCTATTGGCAACATTTTCTTGACATCTAGGTCAATTTTCAATTCTTCTGTTTCGGGATCATAATGCGGTCTCTCATCACTTTAACATTATTAATAGTTTGATAGTTAATATTAGGTAATTCGATAGTATTGTTTTAAATAGATGGTAAATGTTCATCAAATTTATTCCCCTTATTTGTGCATTCCAGTTAATCCTTATCTTCAGATTTTATTCCAATTGTCCATTCCTATAAATCCATATAATTTGAATTTATCGATATCAAGTTTTTACAAAGATTATACTGTACATATGATAATTATAAATAGTCACAACTAAGGCATAATTTATTTTCCTCCATTCATTAGCCATTAATGTGTAATTTAACAAAACTGCACTTATGTTCTTAGAAATAGTATTAACTTGCAATCACTCCCTCTCAAACCGTACACGCACTTTACGCGCGCTGGCACTGAACTATTTTCCGATAAACATTGAACTGTCAAAATCACATTTGTTTACCTTTATTCATCCACAAACATTTCAGTTTTTTACCATATTCTTTACTAAACAAATTATTAAAAATTATTTAAACACATCACAAAATAAATTTTTAATAATTTCTCTAATAAAAATAAAGAAGTCAACTTACATAAAGAAAATAATTCCCGGTATCCTCATTTCGTTGAATGACCAGCAACCCTTTACAAAACACTTCATATTATGAAATAAAAACTTTAAACTATTTATGTAAATACTTACTTTTTCGTAAATTCTTTGAAGAAGATGAAAAACTCACGTTTATTTGCTCTTTCCGATAAGTATCAAAATAATAACTGGAACAACAAACAGAAGTATACACGTACCAGAATTTCGGTTTTCTACCATTTCATGGAAACTGGCTTGTTTTAAAATTATCCGAAAGTCTATCGAATTGAGGCGCTTGATATTTGAATGATATTTGCAAAATACATAAACCTAAAATACAGTTGATATAATAATAGAAGATTGGAAAGAAATGTTGCCATCTCTTATTTCGATATTATATTTTTGTTTAGAATAAGTGAGTTGAAATGAATATTAATTAAGCTTTTGTAGTTCAAAATATTTTTAGATGTCAGTGGGTGTCATATCTATATAACAAATATCCACAAAAGTTTGCAAGAATTACGATTTCTCGCCGCGTTTGCAATAAATTAGACAAAAAATTGCGTATATATATACGAAAATCCGACATATTGGCCTATCCAGGTATTTTTTAATCTAAAGTGGAGACATATCCTGTTCTTCTATAATCTAAGGTTAGGTGACGCAATAAAGTGACCAACCACTAGAATATAAACGTTTTATAAATTTTCACAACGATTTTAGTTTGCTGAATGGCAAATACTCTCAGAAATTAACAAGTTTTGTGTAAATGAACTAATTAAACACAATTTTAATAAAATTGTTTACTTATAAATTGTTTCATGCAATTTTTTAATATAACTACAAATAATGTACTCACTTATCTTATTTCTATTTCAATTTCAACTATCGAACAATAATCCTGGCACATAAAAAAACACTGAAATGTGTGGCAGTACTTGATCTAAAACTGCAATAATAAAACAAGATCTAATTTGGCGAGAAAACAGTTGTAGTTTTATGCATTGTCTTAAGATTGTAAAGATTTTTGACAACATCAAGTGTATGTGGTTTTAGTTTTAGTGGGAATTGTATTGCCATCATTGTAGGCTTTAAGACTGGTATACAATTACGACAGCAAAGACAAGCAACATGTATTTGTCGCTTCCAAAATGTTTAAAACACTCCCATGCGTAAGGATGTCACCTTAGATTAAAGAACATCCGGATAGGGCCCGACGTCAGTTGTTTGTATAAGCATACATAAAACCTTAGATTAAAAAATACCTGGATAGGCCCTTACCGTATATGTATACGCAATTTTGTGTACAAATTATTGCCATCCGGCGAGAAATGGCAAAAGCGGGATATTTTTGTGTAGATTTTTTTATGTAGACATGACATCCACTGCCATCTAGTTGTCGTAATACAAATTTATTGAATTGCAAAACCACAATTTATATTCATTTTAATTCACTTATTGGAAACAGAAATACAATTTAAACACAACAATAGGCAATTTTTATTTTTTGTACAATCTTTTGATACGGAAAGGAATTCTATTTTAGGTTTATTATTCATTTCGTAAATATCAATCAAATATAAAGCGCCTCAATTTTGTAGACTTTAGGAGAGTTTTCAAATGCGCCATTCTCCATGAAAGTAGTGACATGCCGAAAACAGCGGGCTATTTTTAACATTTCTCAAGTTGTTCTGTTGCGGTTCGGAAAGTGTTTTTAAAAGTGTTATTTCCATCTCTTTAGAAGTATTTACGGAAAAGTAAGTATTTTATAAATAGTTATATTATTAATATAAGATAATACGAAGTTTTTATTTCAGGATATGAAGTGTTTTATGAGAAATTGCTTCTCATACGAAAAAATGAGGAAGCCGGGAATTTCTTTCTTTCGGTAAGTTGACATCTTTATTTTTACTAAACAAAATAAGAAAAACTTTATTTGTGATGTGCCTAAATTCCTTTTTGGTGATTTATTTTTTCCAAAAAGTGGTCAAAAAGTGAAAAGTTCGGCATTGAATAAATGTAAACAAATCCGATGTTGACAGTTCAATGTTTACTATGAAATAGTACAGTGCCGGTGTATATAAAGTGTGTGTAAGAAAGTTTAAGGGACCGAATTTTTTAATAGTGCAAAAAATACGGTCATTTCTATTAATTCTTAATTGTAAAAGTAAATGTTACGATCGTATATTTATATGTTAACTTTACAGGTTCCCACAAAATAAATGGTTGCGGGAAAAGTGGATTGTGGCAGCAGCATCCGGTATTCCCAAGAATAAATAATATACAGTGAAATAAATAAAATGAAAATACATAATAAATAAATAAATATTTAAAAAAAAAAACACTATTTTATTGCATATTTACAAAACTAATTCCATCAAACAACAAAACCCGCAATATTAAAAAATCTGCTTCTTTACGCATAAATGGTATCCCATATGAAAAATGGTTTTAAACGAACCGCTTCAATCGCATACTGAAATCTTAAATTGGCCCCCAATGATTTACGCCGTTTCTGTTGTATTGCATGTGTGTGCGTTCTATGAATGCATTGCCAATAAAATTTGGACAGAATTTTTGTGTAGAGGCCTATCCAGTTCTTCTTTAATCTAAGCATAAAACAATGGCCAAGCGACAATAAATCGAAACTTCTGTATATACATGGGTAGCATTTTTTGCATTTTTTGTGTAAATATAACCTCCAGTGACATCTCATTTTCAGAATAGAAATTTTCTGTATTCCAAAAGCATAAAGAATATACGTTTTAACTCAGTTTTCTTAAATATACATTTAATTTAAATATAACTACATGCAATATATTTTTTTACAATATTCTGATAATAAATGCGATTGTATTTTAGTAAGAACACACACACATGCAAAATCACAGAAAAGTCGAAAATCATTTGGGGGCAATTTTTAAGTTCAGTATACGATTATCGAGGTAATTTTAAAACCAATTGCACTTATAATATTATTATGGGTAAGCAAATATATCTATTAATATTGTGAATTTTGTCATTTGATGGTAAATTTTTAATAAAATACTATACTCTTTAGAAACGGTCATATTTTTTTTATTTGTTTTTTAATTCATAAAACTAACTAGGAGTAATGGTTACTAATAAATTATTTAAATTGTTTAAATGCGGAAGATATACTACATTTTTAGAATCGCCATCGTAAATCTTTTTATATACTTATGGTGCCTCAATAATTTAATTAGTTTAATAATTTAATTACATTCTAAATGTAATGTCACCAACATTGTATTCCTCCTGCAGTGGTAAAATGGTTTCATCTCTCCGTTAAAGCGCTCTTACATCATTGGGATCCTTTTCTATGTATTTTTCATAGTCGTTCATGCACTCCGAATTTTTGAATATTTACATTCGAACAGATATTATTACTTAATAGATTTATCCACATTCTAAAAATATATTACATACTTGCCAATATACAGCTATTATATGTTGCAACCAAAGGTAAAAGTTGAATTGATTTATTACATTCCTTAATTGCCAAAGAATACTCCTTTGCTCGAAACTAATAATTAACTCGTTCTTTATATTTAAAATGATAAATTCACCTGCTTTCAAAATCAGTATTGATTAACCTACTTGCAAGAAATTCCTTTTCTATTGGCAATATTTTATTGATATATTTAGTGGAATGGTTTCTATTGGCAACATTTTCTTGACTACTTCTAGGTCAATTTTCAATTCTTCTGTTTCGGGATCATAATTATTGCAATTTCATAATCGGTCGACATAATGCGGTCTCTCTTCACTTTAACATTATTAATAGTTTGATTGTTAATATTAGGTAATTCGATAGTATTGTTTTAAATATATGGTAAATTTTCATTAAATTTATTCCCCTTATCTGTGCATTCTAGTAAATCCTTATCTTCAGATTTTATTCCAATTGTCCATTCCCATAAATCCATATAATTTGAATTTACCGATATCAACTTTTTACAAAGATTATACTGTACATATGATATTTATAAATAGTCACAACTAAGGCATTATTTATTTTCCTCCATTCATTAGCCATTAATGTGTAATTTAATGAAACTGCGCTTACGTTCTTAGGAATAGTATTAACTTGCAATCACTCTCACTCAAACCGTACACGCACTTTACGCGCGCTGGCACTTTACTATTTTCCGATAAACATTGAACTGTCAAAATCACATTTGTTTACCTTTATTCAACCTCAAACATTTCACTTTTTAACAATATTCTTTACTGAACAAATCATTAAAAATTATTTAAACACATCACAAAATAAATTTTTAATAATTTCTCTAATAAAAAAAAGATGTCAACTTACATAAAGAAAGAAATTCCCGTATCCTCATTTCGTTGAATGACCAGCAACTCTTTACAAAATATTTCATATTATGAAATAAAATTTTTAAACTATTTATTTAAATACTTACTTTTTCGTAAATTCTTTAAAGAAGATGAAAAACCCACTTTTATTTGCACTTTCCCATAAGCATGAAAATAATAACTTGAATAACAAACAGAAGTATACCAGAATTTCGGTTTGCTACCATTTCATGGAGAATGGTGTGTTTTAAAACTATCCGAAAGTCTATCAAATTGAGGCGCTTGATATTTGAATGATATTTGCAAAATACATAATAAACCTAAAATACAATTGGATATAATAACAGAAGATTGGAAAGAAATGTTGCCATCTCTTATTTCGATATCATATTTTTGTTTAGAATAAGTGAGTTGAAATGAATATTAATTATGCTTTTGTAATTCAAAATATTTTTATTAGGAATACTAGATGTCAGTGGGTGTCATGTCTATATAAAAAACCACCACAAAAATTTGCAAGAATTACGATTTCTCGCTGCGTTTGCAATAATTTAGACCGAAAATTGCGTATACATATACGAAAAACCGACATATGGGCCTATCCAGGTATTTTTTAATCGAATGTGGAGGCCTATCCAGTGCTTCTATAATCTAAGGTTAGGTGACGCAATAAAGTGACCAACCACTAGAATATAAACGTTTTATAAATTTTCACAGCGATTTTGGTTTACTGAATAGTAAATACTCTCAGAAATTAACAAGTTTTGCGTAAATGAACTAATTAAACACAATTTTAATAAAATTGTTTACTTATAAATTGTTTCATGCAATTTTTTAATATAAGTACAAATAATGTACTCACTTATCTTATTTCTATTTAAATTTCAACTATCAAAAAATAATCCTTCCACATAAAAAAACACTGAAATGTGTGGCAGTACTTGATCTAAAACTGCAATAGTAAAACAAGATCTAATTTGACGAGAAAACAGTTGTAGTTTTGTGCATTGTCTTAAGATTGTAAAGAGTTTAAAAATCTGGTTTTAGTTTTAGTGGGAATCAAAATTAAAATGCCAAAATTGCGGTCGTAAAAATCACAGAATGGATCAGTGTCGAAATTCAGAGAATCGTAAATGTCGAAAGGGAGAAAACACATTCTTAAGTGAGGAATCACACGCTACAATGACTGAAAGAAAACCATCAAATTTCTGGTGCTTGGATTCCGGAAGCACCTCCCACATGTGTTCAAAACAACAAATATTTCCGCGACATTAAAAAGACTGAAAACAATGTTTTGAAATTAGCATAATCAGAGCACTCAGCATATATAAATGGAAAGGGACTAGCCAAAATATGTATAACAAAAGACCATGAAATTAACCTTACCAGCACTCTTTATGTTCCAGAATTGACGGTTAATTTACTCTCAGTTGGGAAAATTACCGAAAAGGGATTTGATGTGACTTTTACTAAAAGCAAAGCATTCATTAAAAATTATGAGGGTGACACTATCCTCATGACAAACAAAATTAATGGGCTATATTATGTTAATTTAACAAATTTTGAGTCAAATTCTGAAAAACAATCTAAAATTAAATTCTGGCATAGAAAATTAGGCTACATCAACATGACTTTAAAATATGCGCATCAAACAAAATCAATGGTGGGCCTAAACTTTAATCCCAATGAATCTTTTTCAGATTGTGAAATATGCATAAAAGGCAAAATGTCTAAATCAACATTTAAATCCAGCCAAGAAGTTAAAAATCTGGAATTACTAGAAATTGTCCATTCAAACGTAGTCGGACCCATGCGAACTTCATCAAATGCAGGGTGCCGCTACTTTGTAACTTTCATTGACGAAAAAAGCCGATATACTTAGATATATTTTCTAAAAAAGAAAAATGAAGTCCTAAGCTTTTTTAAACAATTTAAAGAAGAAGCTGAAAACCTAACTGGAAAAAACATTAAATATCTCCAAAGTGATAATGGAATCGGAGAACATACAAGTAAAGAATTTACAAAATATTTAATTGAAAATGGAATTCAAAGGAGACTGTCAGCTCCATATACTCCTCAACAGAACGGATTGGCTGAGAGGAAGACTCGGACTATTTTGGACAAAGCCAGATGCCTAATGTTGAAGGGAAACCTAACTCACTGTTTTTGGGCTGAGGCTGTATTTAGTTCCAATTATATCATAAATCGATCACCATCTCGTTTAATTAATAACAATACTCCATTTCAGATATGGTTCAAAAGAAAACTATCTGCAAAATATTTTCAAATTTTTGGATCCAAAGCCTTTTTCTTAAATAAAAACATTAATAAATCTAAATTTGATTCAAGAGCAAAAGAGGGAATTTTCGTTGGATATTCTGAGATATCAAAAGCCTACCGCATATGGGATCCTAAAAAAAGAAAAGTTGTAATAACAAAGGATGTACAAATCATAAATAAACCATATCAAAATGTTATACAAGAAAACTATATTGAAGATCTATTTGTAGATGTAAAAATTACTAAACCAAAATTAGAAAGAGCAATTGAAATCAACATACAACCAGAAAATTCTCCAATTACTCTCCAGCAAGACTTCAACAACATAAGTCAAGAAGAAGAACACTTATTCGATGAGGCAATTGAAATTGAAACTGATCCAGACACTAATTTGGAACTAGATCATGAATCAGATCAATTACGGACTACGACACTAAGAGATCGAAACAAAATAGAGCCACCAAAATGGACGTTGGACTATGAATGTGAAAGTTCATCATTTTCTGAAGAAGAAGCTCTAATTGTTCCTGATGCACTTTCATGGCGAAAAGCATTCAAAGAAGAAATCAAAGCTCATCTTAAAAACCAAATATGGAAAGTAGTTAACAAAAATAAAATGACTCCAAAATTGTATTTAAAATAAAATATGAACCAACGGGAGAAATTGAAAGACGAAAAGCCCGACTAGTGGCACGCGGATTTGCTCAGCGCCCTGGGATAGATTTTGGTGAGACATATGCTCCAGTCACAAAATTGAGCTCAATTAGACTACATTTGGCATTGTCCATTGAAGAACTCCATATTAACAAGCTTGATGTATCTAACGCATTTTTAAATGGCCAAATTAAAGAAGAACTTTACATGTCATTGCCAAAAGATCTACACGAACTCTTCAGTGAAATAATGAAAGAAGAATGCGACAACAATCAACTTGTCTTCAATAAAGCTCAGCAAATGCTAAAAGACTTAAGAGAAGGAAAGGAAGAAAAAGTATTCCGCCTACATATGGCCATATACGGACTTAAACAGGCTGGAAGACAGTGCTACGAAAACTTAGATGCTAAAATGAGGGACCTGGGTTTTCAGGCCTCTTCTGCAGACCCCTGTATTTATACTTGTTTTGAGGGGGGAGATAAAATATTTTTGGCAATATATGTCGATGATTTCATCATTGCAAGTAAAAATAAGCATAAAATAAAAAACCTAAAAAATGATGTAATGTCAACATTTGAAATGAGAGACCTGGGAAACTTAACACACTTAATCTAAGTATATTGATGAAATTTTAGAAAGATTTAATATGACCACATGCCACCCAGTTAAAAGACCTATGGCACCAGGCCTAAACTACCGAATTATCCTTATCAAAATTTGATCGGATCATTAATGTACCTCTCTATAGCGACCAGACCTGATATATGTCATGCAATAAGTTATTTAAGCCTGTATAACTCTTGTTTTAATGATAGTCACCGGCAAGCTGCAAAGAGGGTGCTGCGTTACCTTGATATATGAAGTTAGGACAACCACTAATGGGGTTTACAGATGCAGACTGGGGATCTTGTCTGGATGATCGCCGCTCATACACCGGCTATTGTTTCAAAATAGCTGGAGCTGTAATTTGCTGGGAATCACGTAAACAACGAACTGTTGCCATATCAACTCAGGAAGCAGTGTAATGTCTAACTGATGCGGCTAAGGAGGCAATGCATCTTAAGCAGCTTTTATCAGATATGGGTGTATCACAAGCGAGTATTACAATATATAACGACAACACATCAGCTCAAAATCTAGCGAGGAACCCAATTGTCAGCTCTCGCTCCAAACATATCAATATAAAAGAGCACTTTATTCGTGAAAAAGTGCAGGAGGGAGAGATCAATGTATTACATATACCAACAAGTAAGATGGAGGCTGATATACTAACAAAGAGACTTTATGGATACAGGAAATGTCAACTGAGGGGGACTGTTGGCAATACTGATAGTCGACAATTTTCCTGGTAACACTGTTCTACTTTTATAACATGTTATAGTAAAAAAAAGCCACGCCATCTTACTTGTATTAATTTCGTCTTAATCTTTAAATATATTAATTTACTATAAATTGTTGAGTTGCTTTCATTAAAATACAAAACTATTCTTATAGGCTTTAAGACTGGTATACAATTACGACAGCAAAGACAAGCAACATGTATTTGTCGCTTCCAAAATGTTTAAAACATTCCCATGCATAAGATGTCACCTTAGATTAAAGAACATCCGGATAGGCCCCGACGTCAGTTGTTTGTATAAGCATACATAAAACAATGGCCAAGTGGCAATAAATCGAAATTTCTGTATATACATGGGTAGCATTTTTTATGTAAATATAACCTCCAGTAACATCTCATTTTCAGAATAGAAATTTTCTGTATTCCAAAAGCATAAAGAATATACATTTTAACTCAGTTTTCTTAAATATACATTTAATTTAAATATAACTATATCCAATATATTTTTTTACAATATTCTGATAATAAATGCGATTGTATTTTAGTAAGAACGCACACACATGCAAAATTACAGAAAAGTCGAAAATCATTTGGGGGCGATTTTTAAGTTCAGTATACGATTATCGAGGTAATTTTAAAATCAATTGCACTTATAATATTATTATGGGTAAGCAAATATATCTATTAATATTGTGAATTTTGTCATTTGATGGTAAATTTTTTAATAAAATACTATACTCTTTAGAAACGGTCATATTTTGTTTATTTATTTTTTAATTCATAAAACTAACTAGGAGGAATGGTTACTAATAAATTCTTTGAAATTTTTTATATGCGGAAGATCTACTACATTTTTAGAATCGCCATCGTAAATCTTTTTATATACTTATGGTGCCTAAATAATTTAATTAGTTCAATAATTTAATTACATTCTAAATGTAATGTCACCAACATTGTATTCCTCCTGCAGTGGTAAAATGGTTTCATCTCTCCGTTAAAGCGCTCTTACATCATTGGGATCCTTTTCTATGTATTTTTCATAGTCGTCCATGCACTCCGAATTTTTTGAAGATTTCCATTCGAACAGATATTATTACCTAATATATTTATCCTCATTCTAATAATATATTACATATTTGCCAATATACAGCTATTATATGTTGCAACCAAAGGTAAAAGTTGAATTGATTTAGTACATTCCTTAATTGCCAAAGAATACTCCTTTGCTGGAAAGTAATAATTACCTCGTTCTTTATATCTAAAATGATAAATTCATATGCTTTCTAAATCAGTATTGATTAACCTACTTGCAATAACTTCCTTTGCTATTGGCAACATTTAATTGATATCTTTTAGTAGAACAGTTTTTATTGCCAACATTTTCTTGACATATTCTAGGTTAATTTTCAATTTTTCTGTTTCGGGATCATAATTATTGCAATTTCGATAATCGATCGACATAAGGCGGTCTCTCTTCACTTTAACATTATTAATATTTTGATTGTTAATATTAGGTAATTTGATAGTATTGTTTTCAATAGATGGTAAATTTTCATCAAATTTATTTCCCTTATTTGTGCATTCCAGTAAATCCATATCTTCAGATTTTATTTCAATTGTCCATTCCTATAAATCCATATAATTTGAATTTATCGATATCAACTTTTTACAAAGATTATACTGTACATATGATATTTATAAATAGTCACAACTAAGGCATTATTTATTTTCCTCCATTCATTAGCCATTAATGTGTAATTTAATAAAACTGCGCTTACGTTCTAAGGAATAGTATTAACTTGCAATCACTCTCGCTCAAACAGTACACGGACTTTATGCGCGCTGGCACTGAACTATTTTCCGATAAACATTGAACTGTCAAAATCACATTTGTTTACCTTTATTCAACCTCAAACATTTCACTTTTTTACCATATTCTTTATTGAACAAATCATTAAAAATTATTTAAACACATCATAAAATAAATTTTTAATAATTTCTCTAATTAAAATAAGGATGTAAACTTACATAAAGAAAGAAATTCCCGGTATCCTAATTTCGTTGAATGACCAGCAACCGTTTACAAAACACTTCATATTATGAAATAAAAATTTTAAACTATTTATTTAAATACTTACTTTTTCGTAAATTCTTTAAAGAAGATGAAAAACCCACTTTTATTTGCACTTTCCGATAAGTATCAAAATAATAACTTGAGCAACAAACAGAAGTATACCAGAATTTCGGTTTGCTACCATTTCATAGAGAATGGCGTGTTTTAAAACTATCCGAAAGTCTAGAATATAAACGTTTTACAAATTTTCACAGGGAGTTTAGTTTACTGAATAGCAAATACTCTCAGAAATTAACAAGTTTTGTGTAAAGGAACTAATTAAACACAATTTTAATAAAATTGTTTACTTATAAATTGTTTCATGCAATTTTTTAATATAACTACAAATAATGTACTCACTTATCTTATTTCTATTTCAATTTCAACTATCAAAAATTAGTCCTGGCACATAAAAAACACTAAAATGTGTGGCAGTACTTGGTCTAAAACTGCAATAATAAAACAAGATCTAATTTGGCGAGAAAACAGTTGTAGTTTTGTGCATTGTCTTAAGATTGTAAAGATTTTAAAATTTTTGAAAACATCAAGTGTATGTGGTTTTAGGTTTAGCGGGAATTGCATTGCTATCATCATAGGCTTTAAGACTGGTATACAATTACGATAGCAAAGACAAGCAACATGTATTTGTCGCTTTCAAAATGTTTAAAACATTCTCATGCGTAAGGATGTCACCTTAGATTATAGGCCCCGACGTCAGTTGTTTGTATAAGCATACATAAAACAATGGCCAAGTGGCAATAAATCGAAATTTCTGTATATACATGGGTAGCATTTTTTATGTAAATATAACCTCCAGTAACATCTCATTTTCAGAATAGAAATTTTCTGTATTCCAAAAGCATAAAGAATATACATTTTAACTCAGTTTTCTTAAATATACAATTAATTTAAATATAACTACATGCAATATATTTTTTTATTTACAATATTCTGATAATAAATGCGATTGTATTTTAGTAAGAACGCACACACATGCAAAATTACAGAAAAGTCGAAAATCATTTGGGGGCAAATTTTAAGTTTAGTATACGACTATCAGTTGTGTTTGAACTCTTGAACAGAGCGGTCACGTTTTTGTTTTCGGTGTAGAAAAATCCATTGTGATAAATTATTATTATTGAAGTGAAAGTGTCTCATCTAATTGCGTGGAAAAAAGAGAGAGAAAAAACAGTGTACAGACTATAAATAGACTACAAATAGTATAACTGCATTTCGCCGAGTTAAATTTGCATAAGCAGAGGCTGCATAGCGGTACTCTGCTTGGCAACATTTTCAGTGAACAATTAAACTGTTGATAAGGCAGAAAAGACAAGAGTTTACATACGCACGATTATGCCGCGTAAGCGGTCAACGTCACCGTCCGTGAAATCTACGGATTCTGTTACGGATTCTGCCACATTCATAAAGCCGACTGGCAGAGATAGACAAGTATCGGGAAAGCGGCTCTCATCGCCAAAAACTCCAAAACCTCCAAAGAAGCAAAAGCAAGTAGCGGAGCCAACAACTAGCCACCCGTCGTGCAGTAACAGATTTGCTGCTTTAGCGCTTCCTGATGCAATTGCTTCTAATGCCGATATTGGGGCAGAGAAACAGACTACACCGCCCATTTACGTTAAAAACATCACCAATTTTTGTGATTTAGGCCGTGCCATTGACAAACTCATTGGTACGAGTGAATTCACATGCAAGGCCCATCCAAAAGGTCTTGCAATTTATACAGAGAGCGGCGCCTCTCACAGAAGTGTCGTAAAGTACTTGGATGAGACTTAATCGGAGTTTCACACATATCAGCCTAAAAAGTTAAAGCCTTTCCGTGAAGTGATTCGCTACCTACATCATACTACGCCGGTGGAAGACATCAAAAACGAGTTGGCAGTGCTTGGTTTCGTTATGCGCAACATCAACAACGTTAAAACCAAAGGACAAGAGGATCGATCTCTTCCACAATTTTTTGTGGACTTGGAACCATCAGCGAAGAACAAAGAAATTTTAAAAATAGAGACATTGTTCTACACAAAAATTAAAGTAGAGGAACCGTATCCGCAAAAGGATATTGTGCAATGCCACAGGTGCCAGGAATTTGGACACTCCAAAGCCTATTGTAGGCACCCGCCTAAATGTGTCAAATGTGCTGGTGAACATTTGACATCTTCATGCTTAAAAGAGAGCATAAGTGCAGTTAAGTGCGTCCACTGCATGGGTGCACATCCAGCAAACTATAAGGGTTGTGCTACCTACAAGACCCTACAAGCTAAAATAAAACCTCAGAGAGCACAAATCCCACATACAAGCTACGTAGTACCGACCATTTCATATGCATCAGTAGCATCAGGTCAACCTCAACACCGACAACAACAACAGTAACAACAACAACAGACACAGCAACAGCAGCAGCAGCAACATTAACAACTACAGCAGCCACAACAGCAACATTAACAAGGACAAAATTCGAATACTAATATCCCGTCAGGAGTCTCAGAAATTCAACAAGAACCAAACCGACAGCAATATCAGCAGCCAAAAGTACAACAACAACAACAATATAGTAAGAACTATATTCCCCCTCCGTCATTTTCGTCCTACGATATATCTTCAATGTTCTCCCAATTAACTAACTCACTTGTACAGGAATAAAATAAAATCCTAACACCTCTTGTAAATGCGTTGATGTCCATTGTGTCAACTTTATCGCCAACCGTTCAGAAATAAATGTCGTCCTGTACTGCAAATTCCCTTACAATCCTCCTTTGGAATACTAATGGACTGAGTTCCAAACGACTAGAACTTGACTTATTACTACATGACAAACGAATAGACGTAGTACTCATTACAGAAACACACTTTACGTCCAGGTCCAACTTCTACATACGCAACTACACAACGTTCAGGACTCTCTCTACCAAGTCATCTTTCCTCCGACTCCCACTTACTGGCCAACTTCCAGATCCAAGCTTCCTGACTTTCTAGATTACTTTATAACTAGTCCCATGAATTCCTCCAACATTAATGTTAATTCACTCCTACATCTTAACTCCGATCATAGCCCTGTTCTACTAGTCCTCGATCCCCAATCCACTGCAAAAGTCAATGCGCCGAGACTTATTAATGGACCAATTGATTGGGAATTATTCAAACAATATATTGACGAGCATTTAGACTTACGACAAAGCTTAAAAACAGAACAAGAACTAGATGACGCGGAACACAAGTTTACATGTTCATTACAAAACGCTACAGCCTTTTCGCAAAAAAGTAAAAACTCGAAACCTACACAAAACCTGACAATTCAACCATTAACAATTAGGCGTCTTATTGCAGAAAAAGAGCTCATTGGCAACATACAAGAATGCCCAGCGACAAAACCAAACTGAACATGCTGCAAAAAGAACTACATGACGAAATCACTAAATACAATACAGAACGTTTTAGAAACTACACTTCAACCCTAACGAAAAACAGAACTTTGTGGACTGCTATAAGACAAATACTATCTTATAGAAAAACAAAGCACCCTTTATGAAAAACTGACGGAACCTGGGCCAAAACGGACAAACATAAAGCAAACGCTATTGCTGAACACCTTGTACAAACATTTACTCCACATGAGGACATATTAGACAGGACTCATTGCACTACAATCGAGACGAAACTATCCATTCCTTTACCCATGATCCTTCCCCCTAAGGCAATCACTCCTTCCGAAGTTGCCAATTTAATCAAGCTCCTTCCCAAAAATAAAGCTCCTGGCTATGATCTGATTACCTCCAATATACTCCAACGACTCCCTAAAAGAGCAGCACATTTCCCAATCCTCTGGAAATTTGCCATCATTAAAATGATCACTAAGCGCAATAAAACAATAAACCGCCCCACTTCCTACAGACCAATAAGTCTCCTTCCACTACTCTCAAAAATCTTTGAAAAAATCATCCTTCTGACATCCTCTACAAAAATCGTCAAATTTAATTCCTAATCACCAATTTGGTTTCCGCGCCGAGCACTCTACTACCCAGCAGTGTCATCGAGTTGTCGATTTCATTCCATCCTCTTAAGAGAGAAAAGAGTACTGTCCCGGTGTGTTTCTTGATATTAGTCAAGCTTTTGATAGAGTTTGGCACCCGGGTCTACTCTGGAAACTCAAGAGGTTCCTTCCTTCCACCTATTTCATAGTCCTAAGATCATTCCTTTCCAACCGACACTTCCAAGTAAATAAATCCAACGAACTCTCCAATATCTCTCGGATATTGGCTGAGGTTCCTCAGGGTAGCATACTTGGACCCATCCTCTACAACATTTACACATCCGATATCCCAATTTGCCCTAATATCTTCTTTGCTACATACGCCGATGATACGGCGTGCCTTGCATCTAGTGAAAATCCCCAACATGCTTCCGAAACCCTCCAAATCCAAATGCAAACCCTCCAGAACTGGTTTACTAGATGGAGAATAAAAGTCAATGAACGTAAATCTACCCAGGTAACTTTCACTCTCCGTCGTGAGTCATGCCCTCCGTCGTGAGTCATGCCCGAAGCTCGGTACCTAGGACTGTACTAAGATGAACGCTTGACATGGAACCCGCATGCAAGAAATAAAAGACAAGAACTAAAAAGACGTTACCTTAAACTACTTCGACTTCTAGACAAACGTTCCAAACTTACTATAGACAGCAAAGTACTGATATACAATACCTTACTGAAACCCATATGGACATACGGACTAGAACTCTGGGGATATAATTCCCGCCGAATCCAATCCCTTCAATCAAAAATACTCCGTACAATTGTCGATGCCCCCTTTTATGTTCGCAATACTGTTATTCATCGTGATCTCAAGGTCCCATTTGTTTTTGACGTGGCTGTGTCTCGTTATAAAAAGTTCCGTTCCCGTGTCCTCAATCATAATAATCCTCTTGTTCAAGAACTATCCTCTACTTCCTTCCCTAGAAATACCCATCGAAGACTTAAGCGTCACTGGTCACGTGATTTACTAAAATACTGAGGCTTAACAAAAACACACACTAGCAGGAGGAACTTCATTTTATGTTTACTTCCCACAACCTTTCAAGCTAATTAATACTATTGCTCAAATTTGCTTATTACTGTATTGAAGTTGTAAATATCTGTAAAAATAAAAAAGTATACGATTATCGAGGTAATTTTAAAACCAATTGCACTTATAATATTATTATGGGTAAGCAAATATATCTATTAATATTGTGAATTTTGTCATTTGATGGTAAATTTTTAATAAAATACTATACTCTTTAGAAACGGTCATATTTTGTTTATTTATTTTTTAATTCATAAAACTAACTAGGAGGAATGGTTACTAATAAATTCTTTGAAATTTTTTATATGCCGAAGATCTACTACATTTTTAGAATCGCCATCGTAAATCTTTTTATATACTTATGGTGCCTAAATAATTTAATTAGTTCAATAATTTAATTACATTCTAAATGCAATGTAACCAATATTGTATTCCTTATACAGTTGTAAAATGGTTTCATCTTTCCGTTAAAGCGCTCTTACATCATTGGGATCCTTTTCTATGTATTTTTCATAGTCGTTCATGCACTCCGAATTTTTTGAAAATTTCCATTCGAACAGATATTATTACTTTATAAATTTATCCTCATTCTAAGAATATATTACATATTTGCCAATATACAGCTATTATATGTTGCAACCAAAGGTAAAAGTTGAATTGATTTAGTACATTCCTTAATTGCCAAGAATACTTCTTTGCTCGAAAGTAATAATTACCTCGTTCTTTATATATAAAATGATAAATCCATATGCTTTCCAAATCAGTATTGATTAACCTACTTGCAATAACCTTCTTTGCTATTGGCAACATTTTATTGATATCTTTTAGTAGAACAGTTTTTATTGCCAACATTTTCTTGACATATTCTAGGTTAATTTTAAATTTTTCTGTTTCGGGATCATAATTATTGCAATTTCGATAATCGATCGACATAATGCGTTCTCTCTTCACTTTAACATTATTAATAGTTTGATTGTTAATATTAGGTAATTTGATAGTATTGTTTTCAATAGATGGTAAATTTTCATCAAATTTATTTCCCTTATTTGTGCATTCCAGTAAATCCTTATCTTCAGATTTTATTTCAATTGTCCATTCCTATAAATCCATATAATTTTAATATATCGATATCAACTTTTTACAAAGATTATACTGTACATATGATATTTATAAATAGTCACAACTAAGGCATTATTTATTTTCCTCCATTCATTAGCCATTAATGTGTAATTTAATGAAACTGCGCTTACGTTCTTAGGAATAGTATTAACTTGCAATCACTCTCGCTCAAACCGTACACGCACTTAACGCGCGCTGGCACTGAACTATTTTCCGATAAGCATTGAACTGTCAAAATCACATTTGTTTACCTTTATTCAACCTCAAACATTTCACTTTTTTAACAATATTCTTTACTGAACAAATCATTAAAAATTATTTAAACACATCACAAAATAAATTTTTAATAATTTCTCTAATAAAAAAAAGATGTCAACTTACATAAAGAAAGAAATTCCCGTATCCTCATTTCGTTGAATGACCAGCAACCCTTTACAAAATATTTCATATTATGAAATAAAATTTTTAAACTATTTATTTAAATACTTACTTTTTCGTAAATTCTTTAAAGAAGATGAAAAACCCACTTTTATTTGCACTTTCCCATAAGCATGAAAATAATAACTTGAATAACAAACAGAAGTATACCAGAATTTCGGTTTGCTACCATTTCATGGAGAATGGTGTGTTTTAAAACTATCCGAAAGTCTATCAAATTGAGGCGCTTGATATTTGAATGATATTTGCAAAATACATAATAAACCTAAAATACAATTGGATATAATAACAGAAGATTGGAAAGAAATGTTGCCATCTCTTATTTCGATATCATATTTTTGTTTAGAATAAGTGAGTTGAATTACGATTTCTCGCCGCCTTTGCAGTTATTTAGATAGAAAATTGCGTACACATATACGAAAATCCGACATATGGGCTTATCCAGCTATTTTTTAATCTAAAGTGGAGGCCTATCCAGTTCTTCTATAATTTAAGGTTAGGTGACGCAATAAAGTGACCAACCACTAGAATATAAACGTTTTATAAATTTTCACAACGATTTTAGTTTACTGAATAGCAAATACTCTCAGAAATTAACAAGTTTTGCGTAAATAAACTAATTAAACACAATTTTAATAAAATTGTTTACTTATAAATTGTTTCACGCAATTTTTTAATATAACTACAAATAATGTACTCACTTATCTTATTTCTATTTCAATTTCAACTATCAAACAATAATCCTGGCACAAAAAAACAATGAAATGTGTGGCAGTACTTGATCTAAAACTGCAATAATAAAACAAGATCTAATTTGGCGAGAAAACAGTTGTAGTTTTGTGCAATGTCTTAAAATTGTAAAGATTTAAAAAAATTTGACAACATAAAGTGTATGTGGTTTTTGTTTTAGTGGGAATTATATTGCTATCATTATAGGCTTTAAGACTGGTATACAATTACGACAGCAAAGACAAGCAACATGTATTTGTCGCTTCCAAAATGTTTAAAACATTCCCTTACGTAAGTATGTCACCTTAGATTGAAGAACATCCGGATAGGCCCCGACGTCAGTTGTTTGTATAAGCATACATAAAACAATGGCCAAGTGGCAATAAATCGAAATTTCTGTATATACATGGGTAGCATTTTTTATGTAAATATAACCTCCAGTAACATCTCATTTTCAGAATAGAAATTTTCTGTATTCCAAAAGCATGAAGCATATACATTTTAACTCAGTTTTCTTAAATATACATTTAATTTAAATATAACTACATCCAATATATTTTTTTACAATATTCTGATAATAAATGCGATTGTATTTTAGTAAGAACGCACACACATGCAAAATTACAGAAAAGTCGAAAATCATTTGGGGGCGATTTTTAAGTTCAGTATACGATTATCGAGGTAATTTTAAAATCAATTGCACTTATAATATTATTATGGGTAAGCAAATATATCTATTAATATTGTGAATTTTGTCATTTGATGGTAAATTTTTAATAAAATACTATACTCTTTAGAAACGGTCATATTTTGTTTATTTATTTTTTAATTCATAAAACTAACTAGGAGGAATGGTTACTAATAAATTCTTTGAAATTTTTTATATGCGGAAGATCTACTACATTTTTAGAATCGCCATCGTAAATCTTTTTATATACTTATGGTGCCTAAATAATTTCATTAGTTCAATAATTTAATTACATTCTAAATGCAATGTAACCAATATTGTATTTCTTATGCAGTTGTAAAATGGTTTCATTTTCCCGTTAAAGCGCTCTTACATCATTGGGATCCTTTTCTATGTATTTTTCATAGTCGTTCATGCACTCCGAATTTTTTGAAAATTTCCATTCGAACAGATATTATTACTTTATAAATTTATCCTCATTCTAAGAATATATTACATGTTTGCCAATATACACCTATTATATGTTGCAACCAAAGGTAAAAGTTGAATTGAGTTAGTACATTCCTTAATTGCCAAGAATATTCCTTTGCTCGAAAGTAATAATTACCTCGTTCTTTATATCTAAAATGATAAATTCATATGCTTTCCAAATCAGTATTGATTAACCTACTTGCAAGAACTTCCTTTTCTATTGGCAACATTTAATTGATATCTTTTAGTAGAATAGTTTCCATTGCCAACATTTTCTTGACATATTCTAGGTTAATTTTAAATTTTTCTGTTTCGGGATCATAATTATTGCAATTTCGATAATCGATCGACATAAGGCGGTCTCTCTTGACTTTAAAATTATTAATAGTTTGATTGTTAATATCAGGTAATTGGATAGTATTGTTTTAAATAGATGGTAAATTTTCATCAAATTTATTTCCCTTATTTGTGCATTCCAGTAAATCCTTATCTTCAGATGTTATTCCAATTGTCCATTCCTATAAATCCATATAATTTGAATTTATCGATATCAACTTTTTACAAAGATTATACTGTACATATGATAATTATAAATAGTCACAACTAAGGCATAATTTATTTTCCTCCATTCATTAGCCATTAATGTGTAATTTAATGAAACTGCGCTTACGTTCTTAGGAATAGTATTAACTTGCAATCACTCCTGCTCAAACCGTACACGCACTTTACGCGCGCTGGCACTGAACTATTTTCTGATAAACATTGAACTGTCAAAATCACATTTGTTTACCTTTAATCAACCTCAAACATTTCACTTTTTTAACAATATTCTTTACTGAACAAATCATTAAAAATTATTTAAACACATCACAAAATAAATTTTTAATAATTTCTCTAATAAAAAAAAAATGTCAACTTACATAAAGAAAGAAATTCCCGTATCCTCATTTCGTTGAATGACCAGCAACCCTTTACAAAATATTTCATATTATGAAATAAAATTTTTAAACTATTTATTTAAATACTTACTTTTTCGTAAATTCTTTAAAGAAGATGAAAAACCCACTTTTATTTGCACTTTCCCATAAGCATGAAAATAATAACTTGAATAACAAACAGAAGTATACCAGAATTTCGGTTTGCTACCATTTCATGGAGAATGGTGTGTTTTAAAACTATCCGAAAGTCTATCAAATTGAGGCGCTTGATATTTGAATGATATTTGCAAAATACATAATAAACCTAAAATACAATTGGATATAATAACAGAAGATTGGAAAGAAATGTTGCCATCTCTTATGTCTATATCATATTTTTGTTTAGAATAAGTGAGTTGAAATGAATATTAATTATGCTTTTGTAATTCAAAATATTTTTATTAGGAATACTAGATGTCAGTGGGTGTCACGTCCATATAAAAAATCACCACAAAAATTTGCAAGAATTACGATTTCTCGCCGCCTTTGCAGTTATTTAGACAGAAAATTGCGTACACATATACGAAAATCCGACATATGGGCTTATCCAGGTATTTTTTAATCTAAAGTGGAGGCCTATCCAGTTCTTCTATAATTTAAGGTTAGGTAACGCAATAAAGTGACCAACCACTAGAATATAAACGTTTTATAAATTTTCACAACGATTTTAGTTTACTGAATAGCAAATACTCTCAGAAATTAACAAGTTTTGCGTAAATAAACTAATTAAACACAATTTTAATAAAATTGCTTACTTATAAATTGTTTCACGCAATTTTTTAATATAACTACAAATAATGTACTCACTTATCTTATTTCTATTTCAATTTCAACTATCAAACAATAATCCTGGCACAAAAAAACAATGAAATGTGTGGCAGTACTTGATCTAAAACTGCAATAATAAAACAAGATCTAATTTGGCGAGAAAACAGTTGCAGTTTTGTGCAATGTCTTAAAATTGTAAAGATTTTAAAAAATTTGAACACTTGAGTGTATGTGGTTTTTGTTTTAGTGGGAATTATATTCCTATCATTATAGGCTTTAAGACTGGTATACAATTACGATAGCAAAGACAAGCAACATGTATTTGTCGCTTTCAAAATGTTTAAAACATTCTCATGCGTAAGGATGTCACCTTAGATTATAGCCCCGACGTCGGTTGTTTGTATAAGCCTTAGATTAAAGAAGAACTGGATAGGCCTCTACACAAAAATTCTGACCGAATTTTGTGGCAATACATTCATAGGACACACACACGTGCAATACAACAGAAACGGCGTAAATCATTGGGGGCTACTTTTAAACTTCAATATGCGATTGAAGCGGTTTGTTTAAAACCATTTTTCATATGTGATATCATTTATGTGTAAAGAAGCAGATTTTTTAATATTGCAGGTCTCGTTGTTTGATGGAATTAGTTTTGTAAATATGTAATAAAACACAGTATTCTATTTTTAAATATTTATTTATTTATTATATATTTTCATTTTATTTATTTCACTGTATATTATTTATTAAAACAGAATTATAAGGTGCAAGAGTATATAAAAAAAAATTGCAAGTTATTTGATTATATTAAAACAATTATGTCCACAAATAAAAATTCATTAAAAAAGCATTAATTACATAGAATATTACATCAAGTTGTTAATAAGATAGAAGTTAATTGTATACAACATTATAGCAAAATGCGTTAAAACTAAATTAGAATGGAAAAATTCAATGTAGTTAAATAATTTATAGCTAATATTCTAAAAAAAGAAAACAATATTATGTAGTAAACGCATTATAAAATGGTCCATTCCAAAAATGCAAAATTAATGGTAATTTGAATAGGCATGTGACTTAAATTAAATTAAAAAATAAATATGTCTTAAAACAAAACAAAACAAAAAAATAGCAAATGCTGCTTAAAATAATTTACAAAAATATAACTAACGCATCTTCTCCGTTTTATAACAAAAAAAATAATATTTCTTATATGAAAAGTTTTTTTTTTAGAACAAGAAACAAATGAAAAGTTAAGATGGAAGAAAAAATTAAAACCACACCGCAACTTAGTAAATATAAATTTTAATGTTAAGCAAGCATAAGTATTGTAGATACAAAAACCTTAATTATAATATAAATGTGTTAATCATATACAGCGTTAAAGGAAAACCTTTAAAACAAAATTACAAGATGAAAAATTTAATATACTTAAATAATTAATAACTAATGTTCTAAAAAAAATGAAAACAATATTATTTACTGAATGCATTAGAAAATAGTCTAATAAAGCAAGCAAAAGTACAAATGCAAAAAAAATTATTGAAATAATAAGCCGAATATACTTTATTTATTTAACGCAATCAAAACAACAATGGAAAGCAGACTGAAAAATGATAGAAATGGGGGGGGGGGGGGGGTCGAATTTAAAATAAATGATTGCGTTAATACGAATAAAATAAATTCTTAGTTGCAAGCACATTTGTATTCCGTACATACGCAAGGGATAAGAAAATGAATCCGTAACAATAACAAATAAGATGTATGAGCACTCATACAATATTTAAAAAAGTAATTAGGTTTGCATTTAGAAGAAAAAATGAAAGTGAGATGGGACGAAGAAATATATAATATGAATGCAATATAGTCGGGAGAAGCTACCGCAGAATATTACTGATAAGAAAAGAAGATACAAAAATTGAGCATGAATATTTTACGCGTGTTTAAATAAAACTAATCTATTAAAGAAACTACGATCAGAAAGTTTGTCGACACATGAACGTGAAATATAGTACCACCGGATGCGTAAGTACTGTTGAATTATTGAATTAATTAAATGATTAAAGTGGCCACTATTGATAAAATGAGAAATAGTATTCTCGAATAAGGAAGCTTCTACAAAATTGCTCCCTAACTTTGATAGCGATTTTATTCTAAGTTACTTTATTTAAAATGGAACTATCCTGACCACATTCCGCCATCTGCTGTCGAATTTGTTTTTCAGCACTTCGGCAAATTTTCACAACACTTGTAGAAGGGTACTTTAAAAAGCCTAAGGACTTGTACGCTATCAAACTGCTTGATGTGAATTCCCCTTCTAAAGCTGAAAGACAGTCTTCGCAATGCAAAGACTTGCCTAGCTTAAAAACAATAAAGCCGGATATGTATTCGACCACTTTTTCACTATATTTATTACATTCGGTACATTAAATGGTTCTCCAGCTGAATGCACGTCCTCGCATTCGGTGATGCTATTGGGGACCTACAAAATAAAACAAGGCAAAATTATATATAAACCATTGTTTTTAAATTACATGTTCATTATCTTCCTCAGCATGATTGAAGGGAACTTCAATGTTCAATGCGACGACATCCCGCATGAACTCCTTTTTAAAATGAAACAAAATTAAATACAATACAAAAATATTCGTACAACTTACTGTTTCATTTTCAACCTTTGCCTGGTTTGCTGGTGGTTGCCCGATTTCCTACAAAAATGATTTGAATGCGTTATAATTTTGCAATTATTAATTTTGTAGTATTAAAACTTACCGTGTGGCTATTCCATATACCAAATACGGAAGGAATAGCATTTGTTTGTAATTTGCTCCTTCTCGCTCCAACTTTGATGTCTGCTCTATTAAAGTGAACCGAGCACACAACGTCCCGATTCTTAGGAATACCGGATGCTGCAGCCACAATCCACTTTTCCCGCAACCATTTATTATGCGGGAACCTGTAAAGTTAACATAGAAATATACGATCGTTAAATTTAATTTTACAATTAACAATTAATAGAAATTCACGTATTTTTTGCACTATTAAAAAAATTCGTTCCCTTAAATTTTCTTACACACACTATATGTACGCCGGCACTGAACTATTTTCGGGTAAACATTGAACTGTCAACACCGTATTTGTTTACATTCATTGAATGCCAAACTTTCAACTTTTAAACACTTTTTGCATAAAATAAATCATTCAAAACCATCTAAACACATTATAAACTAAATTTTTTTTAATTTCTGAAGTAAAAATGAAAATATCAACTTACCGAAAGAAAGAAATTCCCGGCTTCCTCATTCCTTCGGTTGAGCAGCAATTCTTCATAAAACACTTCATTTTCTGAAATAAAAAATTCGTATTAAGTTCTATCAACAATATAACTATTTATAAATATACTTGCAAGAACTTCCTTTGCTATTGGCAACATTTTATTGATATCTTTTAGTAGAATAGTTTCTATTCCCATCATTTTCTTGACATTTTCTAGGTTAATTTTCAATTTTTCTGTTTCGGGATCATAATTATTGCACTTTTGATAATCGGTAGATATAATGCGGTCTATTCACTTTAAGATTAATAAAAGTTTGATTGTTTTAAATATATGGTAAATTTTCATCAAATTTATTTCCCTTATTTGTGCATTCCAGTAAATCCTTATCTTCAGATTTTATTTCAATTGTCCATTCCTATAAATCCATATAATTTGACTTTATCGATATCAACTTTTTACAAAGATTATACTGTACATATGATATTTATAAATAGTCACAACTAAGGCATTATTTATTTTCCTCCATTCATTAGCCATTAATGTGTAATTTAATGAAACTGCGCTTACGTTCTTAGGAATAGTATTAACTTGCAATCACTCTCGCTCAAACCGTACACGGACTTTATGCGCGCTGGCACTTTACTATTTTCCGATAAACATTGAACTGTCAAAATCACATTTGTTTACCTTTATTCAACCTCAAACATTTCACTTTTTTACCATATTCTTTATTGAACAAATCATTAAAAATTATTTAAACACATCATAAAATAAATTTTTAATAATTTCTCTAATTAAAATAAAGATGTTAACTTACATAAAGAAAGAAATTCCCGGTATCCTCATTTCGTTGAATGACCAGCAACCCTTTACAAAACACTTCATATTATGAAATAAAAATTTTAAACTATTTATGTAAATACTTACTTTTTCGTAAATTCTTTAAAGAAGATGAAAAATCCACCTTCACTGGCACTTTCCGATAAGTATGAAAATAATAACTTGAACAACAAACAAAAGTATACCAGAATTTCGGTTTGCTACCATTTCATGGAGAATGGCGTGTTTTAAAACTATCCGAAAATCTATTAAATTGAGGAGCTTGATATTTGAATGATATTTGCAAAATACATAAACCTAAAATATATTAAAGTAAACGTGTACCACATGTAGTGCTGACCTCTGTGGTTCGGCTTTGTATGCTCGGTTAGCTGTGCACGCGGGGCGCCAGATCTCCTCTGACTGTCGCCGAGTGAGCATGTGTGCGCCTCCTTATAATTATAGACTTTATTCAATAAAGTGTTTATACATATTCTTATATTCAGCGCACACAGTTTCTATTTATTTTATTCACACATAGTCAAAACAGGTTATGGGCCCAGGTGCGTTGCAAAAGTAATATAGTGAAACGTGTGAAATAAAGTACATTGAATTGTATTGAAACGTGTGTGATAAAAATGGCGGACGGAGACTCCAAACACGACAAGTACATCCGTGTGAATATTCGTAAACTTAAATCCGAGGAGCAATGGGAAACATGGAAGTGGCAAATAGAACTGTGTCTGAATGAACAGTGTCTTTTTTCGATTTTTGACGGCACCCGGACATGTCCTGCAGGACCAACAGGCAATAGTGATCCGTCCAAAGAATATAGGTCCTGGCAAAGCGACAATACGCGCGCGGCGCGTATCATTGGTACAGCGCTAGAAGAAGACGCAGCTATGTACGTAAGAAAGAAAAATAACGCAAAAGATATTTGGGACACGCTAGTATCAGTGTATGAACAATCGTCTCTTCAAAGGTTATATACATTGTTTGACACCTTTTTCGGAATATCAAAGGACGAGACGACGTCGATTAAGAAGCATGCATCCCGATTATCAAACGTGTTCACTGACATTCTCGAAGAACTGACTTCCGTTGTCGTTATTGCATCATCGTATATTCAAGACACTCGGCTCAGAGTACCAGTTCTACCGCTCCATCTGGTATCAGATTCCTGAAACGGAGCAAACGAGTAACCTACTCGTCGAAAATTTAGTTTCAATAGAAAGTTCTATTACAACACAGGCGCCTCAGATGTCCACTGCTTTTCATGCAAAGTCGCAAGTCTACAATAAAAAAAAAAATTAACAAGTCAACGGAAAGTTCTTCGTCAAATTTCGAGAAAAGGGAGAAAAGACAATGCCACTATTGCAAGAAACCTGGGCATCTTCCACTATCGCGATCTGTCGGAAGTGTATAGCAGCAGAGGGCAAAAATACTGAGAATCAGAACTCAGAGGTTAGTTCTAAGAATGGTGCAAATAAACAGAGCACATTTCTAGCTACTAGTTAATCAGTTGGAACTGACTCGATGCCTGCAGACGTTTGGATTTCCAACTCGGGTGCTACGCATCACATGACTGCCAATAAACAATATTTTTCTGTTTATAAATCATTGTCGATACCGCAGCAAGTCGAGACTGCAAACAAAAATTGTATGCTCGCATATGGGTGTGGCAGTGTTGATATAGAAGTTTTTGTCGATGGCAAGTATTCTGCTAAATTAGAAAGTGTATGGTACGTGCCAGACATCTGTCACCAACTCTTTTCTGTTCGTCAGGCAACAGCTCATGGAAATGAAGTTAAATATGATGCCGATAGAGTTGAAGTGAGATTCAAAAATAAACTCGTGGCAACTGGCAAGCTTTCAGGATCTGTGTACATTATAAACATGCGTGTTTGTGTACCTAAAACTACAGTGGCAGCTAACCTCACAACCACGGAGGATCACCTCCAGGGGTGGCACGAAAGACTCAGTCATCAGGACAAGCAACATGTGCGAGAAATCCTACTACAAAATGGAATACCTGTAAAAGTCAAGGACACAAAATCATTCTGTGATGGATGCATACTGGGAAAACCGCACAGAAAACCCTTTCATCCACGACAAAATCGTTCTAAAAAAAGTTGGAGAAGTGATCAACTCGGATGTAAATGGTCCGATGTCTACAAGTTCAATCAACGGTTTCAAATATTATGTTGTATTCAAGAACGATTTTTCAAGATACACTCGCATTTTTTTCATGAAGGAAAAATCAGAAGTAGCGTCTCATTTAAGCACATTTTTAAATGAATGTCATACCGCTGGCCATACAGTAAAATTCTTCAGATCAGACGGTGGTGGTGAATTTGATTGCTCCAAAGTACGTAAAATTTTGAGTGAAAGAGGTATAGAATTTCAACTTTCATGTCCATATACACCAGAACAAAATGGTGTTTCAGAACAATCAAATAGACATGTAGTTGAGTTAGCTCGTTCTATGTTATCTGTCAGTGAAATGCCAAAATCTTTTTGGGCCCACGCATGTGACACAGCAGTATTTTTGATCAATCGCACGGGAAAGTCAAGTGTATCTAATAAAAGTCGTATTGAATTATGGTCAGGACAATCTTTCAAGAGTTTCAATTACTTAAGGATTTTTGGCTCAGAATGCTATATAAATGTGCCAAAACAATTTCGAAGCAAGTTTGGAAGCAAGGCTGTATTTGGACGGTTTGTTGGCTATGTAAATGAAAAGGATGGATATCAAGTTTGGGTACCATCAAAGCATAGAGTAATAAATTCACGTAACGTCGATTTTAGGCCTGAAAAGCTATGTACAAATCAAAATGAAATTGAACTTCATCTCACAAATACTTCCAGAAAAGATTGTAATTCTGAACAAGACGACAGCATCTGTGAGGAGTTCCATGACCCAGTAGACGACGATGATCAAGACGACTACATCCAAGATGCAGAGATTGATGTAGATGAGGAAGCACTGGTTCAAGCAAACTCAAAGATCATCTCCGACTCTCGTCCTACTCGAAAAATTCAAGCTTCACCGAAGCTAAATGATTATGAAGTTGGCTATCAGACTCACAGATTGCCCAGTCACCAGGCAAACTCAACATGGGCTTACACGATGGGAGCTGTTAAACAAGATCTTGAGCCAATAAATTTTGAAGATGCCATAAAGGGCTGCTATTCTGAACAATGGATCAAAGCCATGAATGAAGAAATGGAAGCCTTTGACGAAAATGAAACGTGGGAATTGGTAGATTTACCACCAAACAAGCATGTCATAGACAACCGCTGGGTACTTTGAGTAAAATACAAGCCAGACGGTAACATTGATCGATTCAGAGCTCGTTTGGTTGCCCGTGGTATATTTCAACGAGCTGAATTGGACTACGAGGAAACCTTCAGCCCGGTTGCTCGTTACGACTCAATCCGAGCTCTAATCGCAACAGCAGCAAATGAAAAATTAGTATTGGATCAATTTGACGTACGAGCAGCATTTCTTTATGGCAAAATCGATACAGAGATATACATGACTCAGCCACAGGGCTTCGATGACAAATCAGGTCGAGTTTGTAAACTAAAAAGATCTCTGTACGGTTTAAAACAATCTCCTCGATGCTGGAATAACCGATTCGACGCTTTTATGAAGGAAAATGATTTCCAACAATCAAAATCTGATGTTTGTATATACGCTCGCAAAACTGGATCAAGAAAACTAGTTGTAGCAATTTACATCGAGGATGGTCTTATCGCTGGATCTACACAAGCAGAAGTGAATCTTTTTCTGGATCAGCTTAAATCAGAGTTTAAAATCAATGTTGGATCTCTGGAATCATTTTTAGGCATGAGAATTCAACGTCGGGAATCTGGCTTCTTCATTACACAGGAGACTTACACGATGAAAATACTTCAACGTTTAGGTATGACAAACTGCAATGCAACAAAAACACCAGTGGAAAATCATACTTCAGACCATGAAGAATCGTGTGCACTAGACAAGAAGATTCCGTATCGGTCAGCTGTAGGATCTTTGATGTACCTAGCATGCGCTACTCGTCCGGATATTGCTTACGCCGTGTCGAAATTTTCGAGGTCAATGACCACACCTACTACACGAGACTGGACATCTGTCAAACGGATCTTTAGATACCTAAAAGGAACAGTTCATGTTAGATTGCATTACACACCATCTACAAAAGGATTATGTGCTTATTCAGATGCGGATTTTGCTGGCGACATAAGCACTCGACGATCAACAAATGGATTTGTATCTCTTATCGAAGACACTGCCGTGTCATGGACTTCTCAGTTGCAGAAATCATTAGCACTGTCAACTACAGAGGCGGAATTCGTTGCTGCTAGTGAAGGTGCTAAAGAACTAGTGTGGCTCAAGAGACTACTGAGTGAAATAAATTCTTATCAATGTACTCCAATATTGTTTATAGACAATGCAAGCGCAATAAAGCTGACAAAGAATCATGAATTTCATAAGCGCTCAAAACATATAGAAGTTCGGTATTACTATGTACGCGAATTATATCATGATGGTAGGATTAATGTAACTCATGTGCGCTCAGAGAGCAGCTTGGCGATATGTTTACAAAGTCTTTAGGCGCTATCAACATTTCAATGAAATGTGTCTAAAAATAGGTCTAAGCAAATAATATTGCAAATATTTTTTATTATATAGTAGTACAGTTTAAGAAGTGGTGTTAAAGTAAACGTGTACCACATGTAGTGCTGACCTCTTTGGTTCGGCTTTGTATGCTCGGTTAGTTGTGCACGCGGGGCGCCAGATCTCCTCTGACTGTCGCCGAGTGAGCATGTGTGCGCCTCCTTATAATTATAGACTTTATTCAATAAAGTGTTTATACATTTTCTTATATTCAGCACACACAGTTTCTATTTATTTTATTCACACATACCCAAAACAAAATACAATTGATATAATAACAGGAGATTGAAAAGAAATGTTGCCATCTCTTATGTCTATATTTTATTTTTGTTTAGAATAAGTGATTTGCAATGAATATTAATTATGCTTTTGTAATTCAAAATATTTTTATTAGGAATACTAGATGTCAGTGGGTGTCATGTCCATATAAAAAATCACCACAAAAATTTGCAAGAATTACGATTTATCGCCGCCTTTGCAGTAATTTAGACAGAAAATTGCGTACACATATACGAAAATCCGACATATGGGCCTATCCAGGTATTTTTTAATCTAAAGTGGAGGCCTATTCAGTTCTTCTATAATTTAAGGTTAGGTGACGCAATAAAGTGACCAACCACTAGAATATAAACGTTTTATAAATTTTCACAACGATTTTAGTTTACTGAATAGCAAATACTCTCAGAAATAAACAAGTTTTGCGTAAATAAACTAATTAAACATAATTTTAATAAAATTGTTTACTTATAAATTGTTTCACGCAATTTTTTAATATAACTACAAATAATGTACTCACTTATCTTATTTCTATTTCAATTTCAACTATCAAACAATAATCATGGCACAAAAAAACACTGAAATGTATGGCAGTACTTGATCTAAAACTGCAATAATAAAACAAGATCTTTACAATCTTAAGACATTGCACAAAACTAAAACTGTTTTTTGGCGAGAAAACAGTTGTAGTTTTGTGCAATGTCTTAAGATTGTAAAGATTTTAAAAAATTTGACAACATCAAGTGTATGTGGTTTTTGTTTTAGTGGGAATTATATTGCTATCATTATAGGCTTTAAGACTGGTATACAATTACGACAGCAAAGACAAGCAACATGTATTTGTCGCTTCCCAAATGTTTAAAACATTCCCTTACGTAAGGATGTCATCTTAGATTAAAGAACATCCGGATAGACCCCGACGTAAGTTGTTTGTATAAGCATACATAAAACAATGGCCAAGTGGCAATAAATCGAAATTTCTGTATATACATGGGTAGCATTTTTTATGTAAATATAACCTCCAGTAACATCTCATTTTCAGAATAGAAATTTTCTGTATTCCAAAAGCATAAAGAATATACATTTTAACTCAGTTTTCTTAAATATACATTTAATTTAAACATAACTACATCCAATATGTTTTTTTACAATATTCTGATAATAAATGCGATTGTATTTTAGTAAGAACGCACACACATGCAAAATTACAGAAAAGTCGAAAATCATTTGGGGGTAATTTTTAAGTTCAGTATACGATTATCGAGGTAATTTTAAAATCAATTGCACTTATAATATTATTATGGGTAAGCAAATATATCTATTAATATTGTGAATTTTTTCATTTGATGGTAAATTTTTAATAAAATACTATACTCTTTAGAAACGGTCATATTTTGTTTATTTATTTTTTAATTCATAAAACTAACTAGGAGGAATAGTTACTAATAAATTCTTTGAAATTTTTTATATGCGGAAGATCTACTACATTTTTAGAATCGCCATCGTAAATCTTTTTATATACTTATGGTGCCTAAATAATTTAATTAGTTCAATAATTTAATTACATTCTAAATGTAATGTCACCAACATTGTATTCCTCCTGCAGTGGTAAAATGGTTTCATCTCTCCGTTAAAGCGCTCTTACATCATTGGGATCCTTTTCTATGTATTTTTCATAGTCGTCCATGCACTCCGAATTTTTTGAAGATTTCCATTCGAACAGATATTATTTCTTAATAAATTTATCCTCATTCTAAGAATATATTACATATTTGCCAATATACAGCTATTATATACAGCTATTATAGTACATTCCTTAATTGCCAAAGAATACTCCTTTGCTGGAAAGTAATAATTACCTCGTTCTATATATCTAAAATGATAAATTCATATGCTTTCCAAATCAGTATTGATTAACCTACTTGCAATAACTTCCTTTGCTATTGGCAACATTTTATTGATATCTTTTAGTAGAACAGTTTTTATTGCCAACATTTTCTTGACATATTCTATGTTAATTTTCAATTTTTCTGTTTCGGGATCATAATTATTGCAATTTCGGTAATCGATCGACATAATGCGGTCTCTCTTCACTTTAACATTATTAATAGTTTGATTGTTAATATTAGGTAATTTGAAAGTATTGTTTTCAATAGATGGTAAATTTTAATCAAATTTATTTCACTTATTTGTGCATTCCAGTAAATCCTTATCTTCAGATTTTATTTCAATTGTCCATTCCTATAAATCCATATAATTTGACTTTATCGATATCAACTTTTTACAAAGATTATACTGTACATATGATATTTATAAATAGTGACAACTAAGGCATTATTTATTTTCCTCCATTCATTAGCCATTAATGTGTAATTTAATGAAACTGCGCTTACGTTCTTAGGAATAGTATTAACTTGCAATCACTCTCGCTCAAACCGTACACGGACTTTATGCGCGCTGGCACTTTACTATTTTCCGATAAACATTGAACTGTCAAAATCACATTTGTTTACCTTTATTCAACCTCAAACATTTCACTTTTTTACCATATTCTTTATTGAACAAATCATTAAAAATTATTTAAACACATCATAAAATAAATTTTTAATAATTTCTCTAATTAAAATAAAGATGTTAACTTACATAAAGAAAGAAATTCCCGGTATCCTCATTTCGTTGAATGACCAGCAACCCTTTACAAAACACTTCATATTATGAAATAAAAATTTTAAACTATTTATTTAAATACTTACTTTTTCGTAAATTCTTTAAAGACGATGAAAACCCACTTTTATTTGCACTTTCCGATAAGTATCAAAATAATAACTTGAACAACAAACAGAAGTATACCAGAATTTCGGTTTGCTACCATTTCATGGAGAATGGCGTGTTTTAAAACTATCCGAAAATCTATCAAATTGAGGAGCTTGATATTTGAATGATATTTGCAAAATACATAAACCTAAAATATATTAAAGTAAACGTGTACCACATGTAGTGCTGACCTCTGTGGTTCGGCTTTGTATGCTCGGTTAGCTGTGCACGCGGGGCGCCAGATCTCCTCTGACTGTCGCCGAGTGAGCATGTGTGCGCCTCCTTATAATTATAGACTTTATTCAATAAAGTGTTTATACATTTTCTTATATTCAGCACACACAGTTTCTATTTATTTTATTCACACATACCCAAAACAAAATACAATTGATATAATAACAGGAGATTGAAAAGAAATGTTGCCATCTCTTATGTCTATATTTTATTTTTGTTTAGAATAAGTGATTTGCAATGAATATTAATTATGCTTTTGTAATTCAAAATATTTTTATTAGGAATACTAGATGTCAGTGGGTGTCATGTCTATATAAAAAATCACCAAAAAAATTTGCAAGAATTACGATTTCTCGCCGCGTTTGCAATAATTTAGGAAGGCGATTGTGTTTTAGGAAGAACACACACACATGCAAAATTACAGAAAAGTCGAAAATCAGTGTGGGGCAATTTTAAAGTTCAGTATGCGATTATCGAGGTTATTTTAAAACCATTTGCACTTATATTATTATGCGTAAGCAAATATATCTATTAATATTGTGACTTTTGTTATTTGATGGTAAATTTTTAATAAAATACTATACTCTTTAGAAACAGTGAGAAATAGTTATTTAACGTGACCTGGTTGTCCAAACCTCACGACCACGAATCGCCTGCGACTATAGGGATTGAGATACGCTCAATCAACGCACCACCATTACTGGCAGTTAGCTGTTAGCAGTCAGTTACAAGCCGACCACTCCACCTGCTGGTGTCGAGGACTATCTAAACCTCTACTGTCATAAGCAGTGACAGTGCCCGAGATAAGTACAATGCATTGGTACATTTGCCAGTTACCTCACACCTGCGATCAGAAGACCGTACCCGCGACATGGGTATTAACCACAACCACCACGTTGCTGCCAAATGGCGCCTCACCTAGATCGGGCACAGTATATTCTACTGTGGGGCTCCCGATCCCCGTGGTACCCATTTATGTTTTAAGAGTACTTTGGTTTGTACTCCGCTCGTAGAGCTACGGTAAGGAATCTTGTAAATTCCTAGGCACTGCTAGGCCAGCTCAGGTACGCGGGTTCGCCAAGACTCGAAGGTACAACCGGAATCGACCTTGGTCTTTCACCCGGTTGTAGCCACCCTGCGTGTCATACAGTCACTCATTCACGCAACATTCTCATTCGTCTTTCAAACAGTGCCACGGCAAACGCATTCGAGCATTCATATCTCTCTTTTACACTCAACACACCACTCACATCCACACCCTCCTCATTCACCACGATTCCACATGCACCTATGTCACGCAAGTCCCCGTACAGGCTACACTCCACGAGGTGCTTAACACTCTCCTCCTCCGCCCCACAAGGGCATCTAGCCTCCATAGCCAGACCACGCCTATACAGGAACCCATTCAAACTGCCGTGTCCCGTGAGCAAATACCCAAGGGACAGACCAAACTCAAAACCATACGCAGATGCAAAGCACACATTCGGAATGAACATGTGCGTCTATCTGCCATTCACACTTTCATCCCATCGTTGCTGCCATATCTCATACATTTTGTTCAGGACCAGTATACGCTGATGGCGCGGACTAAGGTCCTGAACCTCATCATTCCTAACCGAACAACCGGTAAGCGGGATGCTCCGCCGTAGACGGTAGTGGATACTTCCACGCAGCACTTCCAGGTCCCATGGAATTTCTCCCATGAGGACCTGCATCGCCTCAGTTGAAACGGTTCTACACACATTCAAACACGCATACAGAACCAAACGTTGGACCGAATTTATGCCCACCCTCGCATACTGGTGGCGCATAAGGTCGGCCCACACGCAAGACGCATACATCGCACACGTAAGAAACACACTCTTATACAGGACCCTCACCGCTCTGGATTTAAGGCCCCATTCCTTACAAAATACTCGCACCAGCATGCCAACTAAACCGGCTACGCGTCCCCTTAGATGTTGCAAGTGAGGCCGAAAGTTCAGCCCCTCTCCAAACATTAATCCAAGGTACCTCACTTGTTGCACATATCGGACCCCAACCGTCTCTATGCGAATATTGGGCGGCCTACTGGCCGCCAAAAACCCCTTCAACAGCATAACGCCCATTCTTTCACCCCATTCTGAAACAAACTGCATATAGCGGGTTCCCGCCACCTCCACTGCAGACCTACTCCCCCCCTCAATTAAGAGCAGAATATCATCCGGATATGCGACCACAACACATCCGGTCTCCTCCAACCGCACCAAGAGACCATTCATCATCATATTCCAGATGGCTGGGCCGGCCACAGATCCCTGTGGACAGCCACGCACCATCTGGCAAACAATCCGACCATTATTCCCACACACCACCGCATACCTTTCATGGAAGTAACTTCGCCATAGCGAAGCCTCTTCACATGAAACCTCCTCCAGTCGCTCCATGATGCGATCCCATGGCAGGCAGTTGAACGCACTCTTGAAATCAACAAACACACCACATACGTATTTACTCATACTTTCATCCACATACTGCCGTACACGCATCCAGGCATCCTCAGTCGATTTACCTCTCGTAAATCCATACTGAGAGCCGGACACATTGAAGTCTGCCAACTTCACATTCAACCGGTGTACCATCATTCGCTCGAGGACCTTGCCGAATACTGGCAGTAAACATTTCGGCCTGTAGGAGGACGGGTCAGTCCGAATCCCGTCCGGAGACTTGGGAAGGATGACCACGTCTCCCACTTTCCATTCACGCGGAAACACACCACTCTCCAGGCATTCACCGTAAAGGCTACTCACATGTGCGGGAATGGTCCGCCAGACACTTCTCATCATCTTACCAGTCACTCCATCCAATCCTGGGGCACTTCGCACTTTCGTGCTCCACACCGATCGATCAATTTCTTCCCATTCAAACGGCAGGGGGTATCTCCTGCTAACAGTCACTTCTTCTTGCCTTTCAATCCCAGGAAAGAAGTCACTCATCAACGCATTCACACTGTCCTCCCAATTACTTGTATACCCGTCATTCACTCTGATACTCGAAATATCATTTCGAGCACCTTTGCGCATACATAAACGATACACCGAACCACATACATCCGCATTTCCAATTTCATTAACATACTTGTGCCAGTGCTTTTCCTTGGCAAGTCTAATACCTGTCACATACTCAGCTCTGGCCGCCCTGAAGGTCACACCTTCAGTGTGCGCATCTACACCACGGCGTCTATTTCGCTGGTAGATCCTACGCAACCTACCAACTTTTCTCTTTTCCGAGCCGAGCTCCCGGTTCCACCATGGAGTCACTCTCCTACGCCCCTCTACTCTTTTACTCATGCACCTATCATTCACAACATTCACGCATCTGCTCAGTTCAACCACCTTTTCCTCCAATCGCATCGACTGAAATCTAGTAAACTCACAGATCTCAGCCGCGACCTCCTCCCCGTAGACCATCCAGTCCACCCCACTGGTATGCCACCGCCTACCACGCGGAGAAACTTCGCGATGGTCATCCATTGGCGCCGTTACCACCAGTTCGATGAGGTTGTGATCGCTCACTCCCCTCATAACAGTCAGCAGCACGATTGCACAGTGTGACATCAATGCCACTCTGCCCATTCGGTCCGCTGAAAGTATACCATTCACTCGAAACATTCAGTACATTCATACTACTGGCCAGAATCCACTCTTCGAGTTGCCTGCCCCTCACACAACTCGGCTGGTCAGTATCTCCCCTCTTGCTATACCAGAGAGGAGAAACAGCATTCGCATCCATACCGATCAGCACAGCCGAACGTCCACACTTAGCCAACACTGCATCAAGATAATCATTTTAGGCGACAATCCTCATAATCATTTTAGGCGACAAACGTACACTGGGCAATCCTCCGACATGACGGAGTGCGTACCCGGAAGACCCCGCAGATGGCAGTTGCGGCAGAACTCTACGTTCGGGCATTCCCGAGCGAGATGGTCACCACTACCACACCTACTGCAGAGCCTTCCAGCCCGCCTACAGCCATCGCGGAGATGCCCGAAATCCAGGCAACCGTGGCACCTACGTACCAATTCGTATTCACGAATTGGTAGGCACAACGATCCCACAAACACACGTCTCTCACACAACATTTTCTCCTTAACCTTAGCACTAACCTCTATGATAACCATATGTTTGCCATCTTTACCAGTTGTCCTTCTGAGCACCGCTACTTCCTTTTCTGCCTCCATCGTTATATGAACCCATCATATTTTGTTTATTTATTTTTTAATTCATAAAACTAACTAGGAAAAATGGTTTATTATAAATTCTTTAAAGTTTTTTTATATACCGCAGTGCTGGTGCATTTTTAGAATCGCCATCCTAAATCTTTTTATATACTTATGGTGCCTAAATAATTTGATTAGTTCAAAAATTTAATTTCATTATAAATGTAATGTAACCAACATAGTATTCCTTATGCAGTGGTAAAATGGTTTATATTATACAAGGGTAGCATTTTTTGTGTAAATATAAACTTCAGTGACATCTAAATGTAATGTAACCAACATTGTATTCCTTATGCAGTGGTAAAATGGTTTCACATTTCCGTAAAAGCGCTCTTACATCATTGGGATCCTTCTCTATGTATTTTTCATAGTCGTTCATGCACTCTGAATTTTTGAATATTTGCATTCGAACAGATATAACAACTTAATAAATTTATCCTCATTCTAAGAATTTATTACATACTTGCTAATACACGGCTATATTATGTTGCAACCAAAGGTAAAAGTTGAATTGATTTAGTACATTCCTTAATTGCCAAAGAATACTCCTTTGCGCGAAAGTAATAATTTCCTCGTTCTTTTTATCTAAAATGATAAATTAAAATGATAAATTCATATGCTTTCCAAATCAGTATTGATTAACCTGCTTGCAAGAACTTCCTTTGCTATTGGCAACATTTTATTGATATCTTTTAGTAGAATAGTTTTTATTGGCAACATTTTCTTCAAATCTTCTATGTCAATTTTCAATTTTTCTGTTTCGGGATCATAATTATTACAATTTTGATAATCGGTAGATATAATGCGGTCTCTTCACTTTAAGATTAATAATAGTTTGATTGTTTTAAATATATGGTAAATTTTCATCAAATTTATTTCCCTTATTTGTGCATTCCAGTAAATCCTTATCTTCAGATTTTATTCCAATTGTCCATTCCTATACATCCATATTATTTGATTTTATCGATATAAACTTCTTACAAAGATTATACTGTACATATGATAATTATAAATAGCCACAGCTAAGGCATAAATTAGTTTCCTCCATTCATTAGCCATTAATGTGTAATTTAATAAAACTGCGCTGACCTTCTTAGGAATAGTATTAGCTTGCAATCACTCCCCCTCGAACCGTACATACGAGCCAAAACAGGTGAAAGCAAAACAGCTGTCAAAAATTAACTGAACATTCCAAATGGCCGAACTTGTCGGCATAAGTGAGAGGCAAAAAGTGAGTTTGTACCAACCAAACGCCACCAAAAAATCGAAAATCGTATATACGTAACCCGCGGAAATTCAAAATTCGCGAAAATTTTTGAACAGATCTCGTACACTTTACCCGCGCTGGCACTGGACTATTTTTCGATGAACATTGAACTGTCAAAATCACATTTGTTTACCTTAATTCAACATCGAACATTACACTTTTTTACCACATTCTTGACTGAAGAAATCATTAAAAATTATTTAAACACATCACAAAATAAATTTTTAATAATTTCTCTAGTAAAAATAAAGATGTCAACTTATATAAGAAAGAAATTCTCGGTATCCTCATTTCGTTGAATGACCAGCAATCCTTTACAAAACACTTAATATTATGAAATAAAAACTTTCTATTAAATGTCATAAACAATAAAACTATTTATATAAATACTTACTTTTTCGTAAATTCTTTAAAGAAGATGAAAAACACACTTTCACTTGCACTTTCCTATAAGTATCAGAATAATAACTTGAACAACAAACCGAAGTATGCAAGATTTTCCATTCTCACCATGGAGAATGGCGTGTTTTAAAACTATCCGAAAGTCTATCAAATCGAGGCGCTTGATATTTGCAAAATACATAATAAACCTAAAATACAATTGGATATAATAACAGAAGATTGGAAAAAAATGTTGCCATCTCTTATGTCTTTATTATATTTTTGTTTAGAATAAGTGAGTTGAAATGAATATTAATTATGCTTTTGTAATTCAAAATATTTTTATTACGAATACAAGATGTCAGTAGGTGTCATCTATATAAAAAATCTCCACAAAAATTTGCAAGAATTACGATTTCTGACCGCGTTTGCAATAATTTAGACAGAAAATTGCGTATACATAAGGCGCTTTCCTTTGGACCAATTTTGCTACTAGTCGGTAGCTGCGAGTAAATGACCAAAGGAAAGCCAAATTCTAAACACTAGTAGAAACATTACCTCAAAATAGTCAGCAACAATACTGAGCTTACTCACACATAAACAATAAAAACTGACTTTATTCACACATAAACAATACTGACAAAAATATGAGTCTTCAACATAACCAATGAACCCGCAAAACTATCTATTTTCACTTTAGCAACTAGAATCCACCTAACGTAAATTGTATACGCAACTCCCGGTTCAGTGTGCTCGTTTGTTCGAGGTAGAGTAGATGATGACAGCTAGAACTACCGACTAGTAGTAAAATTGGTCCAAAGGAAAACGCCTATATACAAAAATCCGACAAACGGTCCTACCCACGTATATTTTAATCTAAAGTGGAGGCCTATCAAGTTCTTCTAAAATCTAAGGTTAGGTGACGCAATAAAGTGACCAACCACTAGAATGTAAACGTTTTATAAATTTTCACAGCGATTTCAGTTGACTGAATAGCAAATACTCTCAGAAATTAACGAGTTTCGTGTAAATGAACTAATTAAACATAATTTTAATACAATTGTTAACTTATAAATTGTTTCATTCAATTTTTTAATATAACTACAAATTATGTACTCACTTATCTTATTTCTATTTCAATTTCAACTATCAAACAACAATCTTGGCACATAAAAAAATACTGAAATGTGTGGCAGTACTTGATCTACAACTGAAATAATAAAACAAGTTCGAATTTGGCGAGAAAACAGTTGTAGTTTTGTGCATTCCTTTAAGATTGTGAAGATCTTAAAATTTTTGACAACATCAAGTGCATGTGGTTTTAGTTTTAGTGGGAATTTTATTGCTATCATTATAGTCTTTAAAACTGGTATACAATTACGACATCAAAGACAAACAACATGTATTTGTCGCTTCCAAAATGTTTAAAACCTTCCCATGATTAAGCACGTCACCTTAGATTAAAGAACATCCGGATAGGCCCCGACGTCAGTTGTTTGTATAAGCATATATAAAACAATGGCCAAGCGGCAATAAATCGAAATTCCTGTATATACATGGGTAGCATTTTGTGTGTAAATATAACCTCCAGCGACATGTCATTAAAACTATCCGAAAGTCTATCAAATTGAGGCGCTTGACATTCGCTTGATATCCAGGTATTTTTTTAATCTAAAGCTAAGGCCTAGCCAGTTCTTCCATAATCTAAGGCTAGGCGACCGTAGTAAAGTGACCAACCACTATAATGTAAACGTTTTATAAATTTTCATAACCGTTTTAGTTTATTGAATAGCAAATACGCTCAGAAATTAATGAGTTTCGTGTAAATGAACTAATTAAACATAATTTTAATAAAATTGTTTACTTATAAATTATGTTTCATGCAATTTTTTAATATAACTACAAATAATCTACTCACTTATCTTATTTCTATTTCAATTTCTAATTTGGCGAGAAAATAGTTGTGCATTCCCTTAAGATTATTAATACTTTAAAACTTTTAACAGCATCAAGTACACGTGGTTTTAGTTTTAGTGGAAATTGAATTGCTATCATTATAGGCTTAAGGCTGGTACACAGTTCCGACGACAAAGCCAACCATGTTTTTGTCGTTTCCGAAATTTTTAAAACCTTCATATGCTTAAGAAAGTCACGTTCGATATAAGAATACCGGATATGCCTTGACATGAAATGTTTGTGCATGCATACATAAAATAATGTCCAAGCGGCAATAAATCGAAATTCCTGCATACATATGGGTTGCATTTTTTCTGTAGATATGACCTCCAGTGATATATCATTTTCGGAATAGAAATTTTCTGTGTTCCAAAATCATAATGAATATACAATTTAACTCACTTTTTTCAAAGACACATTTAATTTAAATATAACTACAAGCAATATTCTTTATATTTAAAAATATTGCTTAGTTTTATGCTAGGGGCACACATCTGGTATAGATACCATGCAGCTGAAAGAGCTGGTATTCGATGAATATTCCTGGTATTAATACCACAAATATTTTCTCATTTTCCCTGTACACCAACGTGGTATCTGCACTGCTCATCAGTAGAAAATAGAGGACCTAAAAAATGGCGTCGACTTGTTCGGTTGCTTGTAGGAAGTAAAAATTACGTTCTCTTCTCAGTTCATAATTGGATTTCTTTACATTAGTTTGGAAGTAAAAGTTATTAATATGGAATATAAACATTATATTTTCTAGTTTTTAATTGATTGTAGTTTTAAAATTTTATTTTCCCCTTCCAGCCTAATTATTTTTGATAAATAGCTCATATACAATGATAATAAATATGTCATTTTCTTACCAGCCAAAACACAAAAGCTGAAACGTGGAACTACACCATGAACGGTTGTGTGTCAGGGGTTAATATTCTACATGGTATCTCTGCGTTCATTATATCGATATCATGATATCAATACCAGATGTGTGTTCCAACCATATATGTCACCTAATACCAGCTACATAGCAGCTGATAAAGCTGGTGTCCCATGAATATTGCTGGTATCGATACCACGACTGACAAAAATGCTATTTCCAGTAATATTTTATATTATGTATTTAAAGAAAAGATCGATTTTGCTTTCAATTTTCTAATATAACCAAAAAAAATTCATATTCAGTTTCTATTATTCAATTAAAATTAATATAAGTTAGTTTTTTTTACGTATATATTACATTCTCATTTTCATTATTTAAGTTACCCAGTTCAATCTGTTACTCTCATTTAGATTGCATTGTTTTCTCTATTTTTCAATTTATTAAATTACTAATATAGTAAGTTATGTTTTGCTTCAAATAAGATTTTTTTTACTATTGTGTAATGTAATATTAAAAACAGTTAATAGTCACTAATATTAATGGCTATTTCGATTACAGTTTAGTTATACATTATTTAAAGGAAATATTTAAATTATTTTGCCAATTAAACTTCTTATTTTTTTCACATGCTTCTTGGTACTAAAAAAATGTAAATTTGTCTCACAATAAATTCATATAAAAAAAAAAAACGAGAACTAAAATAAGGAGAAAAGGAAAAAAAGATAGAAAAAAAATCTAAGGAGAAAGAAAAAGGGAAAAAAAACTATAGAATATAAAGATATGGGAAGAACAGAAAAAGAAAAAATTTTAAAAATCTAAAATTTTCAATTTTTTATTTTTTATTTGATTAAACTCATGTATAATTATGCTATTGAAAATCTCAAATACACAGTATTGTATAAATTGTCTTTCAGCTGTGAATATGAATTTCTCAAATCATTGATCCATTGTGTTCTTTGCATGAATTGTATTCAAGAAAAATTCTGCTCCTTTTTTTCTTCTGCCAATGTTATGAATTTTTATCTGCTCTGCGTTACCCTTATTTATTTGTTGTAAATCATACCAAATTATAATTTTACTTAGTATATGGCAAAGACATTATAATTTATATTTTTATCAATGCATTTATACAAGTATGCCTATAAAATACTACTTCGTACAACTTAATATTGAAATTGAAGTAAGGATATGGAAATAAAATTATTCGAGTTCCAGAATATCAAGATAGTTTAAAGACCTTATTAAAATAAAATTTAATTTTTATAATTTCTTGTTATTGTTTTTCATCGATAACCAGAAGGTGTTTGGTTTGATAACTTGGCAGCATGGCGAATCATGGGTTTGGGTCTGCTTCACGTATTGCTAATTTTTATTGTTTTTCATCGGTAACCAGTTTTTCTAGAAAAAAAAATTGGAGAAAAATCAATAATCGATGAGGTTATAACTTTCTTATATTTGAACGATGCCAATATTTTTGTTCAATTTTTTTTTCAAACTGTTGCGACAAAATAAATTTCCGAAATTAATATTTTTTGTATTTTTTAGCCGTTTTTTTAAAAAAATTTAAAATAAAAATAATTTTTTTCGTATAATTTTGGATATCCGAAAAAAACATGGGTAGCTATCAAATTATGAATTTTCACAAAGTAGTTCAATTTCAAGAAGTGCAAAGTCTACCCAAATCGAACTACTCGAACACCTGTTCAGGACTGCCGTAACAAAACCTTACTTTTTAAACTGAAACGACATGTAATTAATGCACAAGTTACTGGAGTTGGACCAAATTCCTTACGTCTTACATATAGAGCGTCAATTTTAGTTAAATCTCGAATAAACCAATTTAAAACAAACATAAGGTATTGGATTTTGTCAATTATAACTAATAATATTTTTAATAAGTTGGCTTGAAAAGTAACCGGAAGTGAAACAAAAAAATTGCAATATTTTTAACGAATTAAGAACATTGGGTCACATTCATTTCTTGAAAAGATATTCCTAAATCAGATTATTCATATGTGGTTCGGCCAGACAGCTCTATTAAAAAATGTAGAGTGATATTCAATAGTTTTGGCCAGTTCATAAATAGTGTTCCGCTTCAAAATTGCCTGAGCAACGTAATCATAGTAGCGAAAATTTACCAATAGCACCAGGGGGTACAAATAATGAATCAAAATTTCGAGATGCAGTATTAGAAAAGTCTGTTTTTTTAAAAAAATTCGCCGAATTTTCGTATATGTTCAAAGAATGATAATCCTTAATTATATTGTATATAATATATAATTAAGGATTATCATTCTTTATATAAGATGTCAAATCGATCGGTGCAGTTCGGAGTTTTAACTATAGATGAATTAAACATAGTATACATGAAAATAATTTATATAATTCGACAACATGAATTTCAGTTTGACATGCAGCATGTAATTAAAACTAGAATTGTTCATCATTCTAGGAATTTAAAAAGTTTGAATGTGTTTATCGATGAAAGAGATGAATTTCTGAGTGTTGAGGGAAATTAAATTTTGTGTAATTTACTATTATTACAGTGTGCTGTAATTTTAATCTCTACCGGTTCAAATCAGTACCGGGATAAATACTGTTCCAATATGCTGGAGTCCAATTGAGTCCAGTTTTTACATCACTCTAAATATATCTTCTTCCTATTTCAATAGCCTCTCAATTTCTCCGTCCTCTAGTACAGATAATATTGAAGTTTCAAAATCAATTCTTTCACCAATTCACTGATAACTGATGTTGACAAAAATCCTAAATTTACCATCCGAAACGCTCTACCTTAAGCTTGAGAGTCTCCTGAAAAAACGTCCTCTGAATTGAATATTTACCATATTAGCTTCGATCATTATATCTCTCCAAGGAGATGTAAGACCGTATGCCCGTGTCCAATTACTGGAACGTGATTTAAACGGTTTGTTATATAATGCTGAGTTGCTATTAGCTTTACAAATGGTATGCAAGTGGAAAGCAACCGTTGAGGTGGTAAATAGCGGAAGAGCTGATATAATTAGTCGGCTCTTCCGCTATTTACCACCTCAATTACGTTCCGTGGCGTCATAGACATTTCGACAGTCAATATAATTCCAAGTCTTAATCGTGAATTATATTTGGGTATTGACTTTAAGAAGAAGTTTGGTTTGAGAACTTGATAGCATAGTGAATTATGGGTTTGGGTACACTTCACGCATTGCTTCTTCTTTGAGTAATATGTCGACAAGGAATTGAAATAGTCAAAAGACGTACGCTTCTGGGAGGCAATACATTATTAAAAAGCTAACCTGGGTATACATATCAATCCGCACATATGTGATATCTGACTGGCACAGCACAACCACGTCCCCAGCTACCAATGGCTACAGGGCTTTCATTTTTTCAGTTTTCCCACCTCTGATAAATCTGTAGAAGAACCTGTGTTGTTACAGAGCTCTCGTATTGTGATTTAGCAGTATTTGAAGCGCACTAAAGTTTACTCTGCTGAATCACACCACGAGGACCTTGGAGCAATATTGAATAATAAAATGAGTAGGAGATAGAGTGGGAAGTAGCATGGACGTATGTTCATATATGACGTTGACAGTGTAGTAAAATTAAATTCTCAAGATTTTGAGCTTAAGAATCACTAGTTTTTATTTACGTTCTAAATTTTATCAACTCAATTCAAGTGAATAAGTTTTAATATTTTTTTACACCACGGTATACGCCTAGGATATTTGTAGTCCTCAACCGTTATCAGCTCACGATGTACAGTGCACTGACCAGAGTTGGTTGCATTATTATCTATGAATAAACTGATGAAAACAATGCACTCTTAAAATTGTTTACACAATTCATACATATAATATTGCATATAAAATTATTATATTGAATTCGTATATGCCATGACACAATAGTTTTCATTTATTTATAATATTTCTTTATGTCAATACATTCTTATATTTAACAGATCTTGCCTATACTGTATAAAATTTATATTCTTTATTTACTTATAAAATCATTTACATTTAATTGATTATGATATTATTATGATATTCTTGTTTAATTATAACGTGTTTATCTTATATTACACATATACATATATCTTGAATATTTTTAATAGATTCAATTATCTTTTACAATATGTATATTTCTGTTAATGGGTTGTATCCCTTTTCAAATTATTATTGTGGATGGTTCTCAACTTGTTTTTAATTTTAATTATTGAGTTTACGTCATCCTGTTTCACTATTTCATTGGGACCTTCGTATGGAATCTCATTTTTATTACCATTCCCAGATTTAAGGTAGACAAGATCTCCAACTTTTAGCGAAGCAGGATTCATATTTTTATTTTATGTGCTTTTTGACTTAATTTCCCCATAATAAGTCGTTCTTTTAATATCACTAATGCTCTCTGTAGCTTGAGTTGTATCTCTTTATCTACAGCTTGAGTTGTATCAACGATACTATATAGTCCTAAGTATTATATAGTATTGTTGATTAAACTTGTGATACAACTGATGGCATTAATATCATTTTCGAAATACTAATTTCAAAGAGATAAATTTTATTTCAGCATTGGGAGTTGTGTTGTATGCAAAAACGTAATATGGTATCCACTCATTCAAATTGTCGTCTTCTGTGAACTAAAACAGTTATTCGTTTAGTGTTCTATAATTTATTTCTATAGACCCTAAGGTTTCATGGTGGAACTCTGCTGACATTACATGTTCTACTTTTAGTGTTTTGCATAGGTTACTGAACAAAGAATTGTTAAATTCTGTACTCTTGTCTGTTTTGAATTTTTTGAAGCATTCTTTTTAGTCGCCATAGGAAATGCTTCAAGATAAATCATGAGCACATATTGAATAGTTAGGATATATATGTATCTTTGTAAAAGTCTACTGTATGGGGTTCCAGTTATTAACAATGGTTCTTGTATTTGTCTAACTACCTAATTTTTTGAACTGTTTTCATAATCGGCAATATATCTTTTTAGTATTCTGTTCATATTTTTCTATACGAAGTTTTGGTTTAATTTGGCAATGCATCTTTTTATGCAAATATAACCCCCTTATGCAGTAGAATGATGTTCTTCTATTAACCTTTTCATTTTCAAGTCATCCGTTATTCATATTGGCTGTTTATATAACAATATCCACAATGAAGATTTTTAATTATCTGATACCAAATTTGTTTTCGTATCACTGACCATATTTTTAAATTTCGAGATATATAAAATATTGAATATTTTGTCATTGTAAGGCTTAACTTAATTCTTTCATTTTTTGTCTGCTTGTGAATCATATAATCTTTTGGAGAGTGTGGCGCTCCCATCGTTTCGATTTGAGTTATGTTTTTTTTGTTAAGTTGGTACATCTGTTGTTGATATTCCCTCTAAATCTTAGCATAGCTTGACATTTGCAAAAGTTACGTAGCCAAGAGTACAACTATCTCTGTGTGTGTTGGCGATTTTTTTACAATTTTAGAAACGAATTTAAATTGGCAACAATGAATTTGTATTAAATTTTGCGTAAAAAACGGATTTAATGGTGCGCGAACGTTTGAAATGTTGGAAAAGTGTTTCGGCAACGATTCTCTAAAGAAAACGATTCTCTAAAGAAAACGCCACGTGCAGTTCAAAAGTGGTCGTGAGTCAATCGAAGATGATGAACGCAGTGTCAGACCATCGACATCGAGAACCGACGAAAACATTGATAAAGTAAAAGTAATGTTGGTCAATAACCGCAAATTAACCATCAGAGAGATAGCGAAGGACTTGAATATTGCCTTGAACATATCCGTCCAAGATATTTTGGTTAATAATTTGGGTTTCCGTCGTGTAGCAGCAAAGTTGGTGCCAAAAGACCTCAAGTTCATGCAAAAAAGAGACCGTGTTGACGTCGCAAAAGGCATGATTTGCGAGGCTGAATCCGATCCCACATTCATCAAAAGGATCATTACTGAAGACGAAACGTGGGTTTATGAGTACGACACACAATCCAGACATCAGGCAAGTGAATGGCGTTTACCAAATGAGCTGACACCAAAAAAATCACGTCGTTTTCAGTCAAAAAAAAGGCAATGCTCACGATTTTCATGGATTACAACGGTGTAGTGCATCATGAATTTTTGTCAGAAGGCTGGACAGTAAACAAAGAGTATTATTTGGGCGTTATGAGACGTTTGCGCGAAGCAATTCGCCGAAAGAGATCAGAATTGTGGGCAGAAAACTCGTGGATTTTGCACCATGATAACGCACCGTCGCACAGTTCCATCATTATTCGTAATTTTTTGACAAAAATACAACAAATATCATCCAACAAATTCGGATTCACCTGATTTGGCTTCCTGTGACTTCTTCCTGTCCAATCGAGTTAAAAAACCATTACGGGGAGCGCGTTTCAACAGCCGAGAGGAAGTAATGGAAAAATCGAAGGAAGCACTGATGGACATACCGAAAACCGAATATAAAAAATGTTTCGAGGATTGGATCAAGCGCTGGCATAAGTGTGTTAAAGTCGATGGGGATTACTTTGAAGGGGACAATATAGATTTAGATGAATATACTTGTATTTTTAATTTTTCTGGTAACTTTTTGATCAAGGTGATAATTTCCATTTGATCTGTCGGCTCCTTATTATATTTTATAATATGATCCTTATTATTCTCAATTAAAATATTTGGTGCTCCTTTTATTAATGTTTATCCTAGCGTTCCATTTATTTAAATTATTTATCTTAATAGTGGGCTAATCTATATATATTCAAATCAGATAAGTTTTACGTTCCATATGTCTGATATGGAGGTACACTCGCATGTGTATTTTCTCTCTATATTATTTTTACTATTCTTCTTAGGATTTTCATCCATTTTATTTTTATTAATATTCTTCTTGAGCATTTTATCAATTTTATTTTGAGCTCCTTGTTTTTTGTTAGCTTTCATTCGATAGCCAACTACGTTAATATGCTTGGGAATGAGCTTTTTTAATTACGATATATCTTTTAGTCGCCAAAGAGTGTCAGCATGAGTATTCTTTTTTGCCTTGTTTATAAATAATCTCGAAGTCGTTGTCCATTAAATCTAGATGAGTTCCACTTAGCTTCGATGAGGAATTTTGTAGCTAAATAAGTTTACTAGTAGGCGATGATTGGTTATAATTTGCAGCCGTCTGCTATATAGATATAGTCTAAAATGGTTTATACCTCAATGTCTATCCAGCAGCTCTTTTTCTATAATTAGCTTATTTGGCTCATATTTATTCAGTGTACTGCTAGCGTATGCTATTGTTATGTCTTTGCCAATTTTTTCCTGTGATAAAATAGCACCCAGGGTATAACATAAGGTATCTATAGTTATAACAAATTATTTGTCGAACTCGGAATATTGGAGTAAGGGTGGGCTTATTAATAGTTTACGTAGTGTATGGAATATCTCTGTGCAGTTAGATATCCACGCAAATAATATGTTCATGTTTGGATCCATTTTTATCCCATCTGCTGTAAATTACCCCATTCCTTTTTTAGAATACTACATTTTGCGGGGGTTTAGTTTGAGGTTCTAGTTATGGTTACGTAAGTCTGAACCAAAGACTACTCGTATTATGTTATCAACATATTTATATATGTTGATGACATAATAGTCTTTGGTATGACTCATCCAAACCAGCTAATACTATTGCTGGCATTCATTGGAAACTATTTGTGGAGATTTTTAGATCAAAGGGTAACTTTTAAATTGGTAATGACCTCTGTTGGTGGAGAATGCGATTAGTGGTTTCGATATTTGGTGGAAGCAACTTGTCATGTTGAGAAAGGATAGTAATTTTGCACCTCGTAGTTTCTCTGGGACATCATCGAGGCGAGTTAATGGAAATTTATTATTAACTATTTTTTTTGTTGAGTTGTCTATATTCGACAACCAATCTCCATTTTTTTTCCTATCCTTTTGGATAAACTAAGAGAGGTGATGGCTCGACTATATCATCTTGAAAAGATGAGTTTCATCTGGAAGGCGAATAACAATCAACGAATGCTTTTCCACCTGACTATTGATTTACTCTATCGGGGAATGAGGCAATCTATAGTTCTTAATGTGTACGGTATACGTTATATGTTGGGTATATAAAGCATTCGTTGATTGTAAGTCGCCTTCCAGATGAAACTCATATTGGTTTTTCAAACATAATTTCCTTCTGCCAATTTTTGTATTAGAATCTCCCAAAGTTAGCTATATTAGTACATCCATACTATTAAGATATTTTAAATTACCCATGTAAGAAGTATTTATTTCACGCTTGTGTACATTTTCATGGTTGCCCCCTATTGGTATATTTATTGTTTCGTCACCAATCTTTGGCGAATATTTTACTAAGAAATTTCTACCTATTATGCCATTTGTAATTATTGGCAGGTTATGATTGACTACATGGAACGCATGTTTCAATATTTTATCTTCATATTTTATTTTTAGGAACGCTAAGCCTTTTATATATAAATTTTGTTTGGTTATGCCCGTTATTGTATGTATTTTGTTTCAGTGTAAATAGATACATATGCACCTGCATCTTTTAAAAATTTAACATTATTATTATTATATTTAAGGGTAATATAGTTATTATATAATTATGGTTAATATTATATTTGCTTAAATTTCTAAGAATATGTTTAGATTTTCTTCGGAGCTTTATTCTATTATTGTTATTTGTTTAATTGATTATTGTTACTTTTTTTGTTGATTATTATAAAAGTTATACATCCTGTTTCTTATATTATTCTTATGAGTTATTATGATTATTATTATTACAATTGTTATAACTAGCATTGCTTCTATTATTATGATTAATTTATCTGTTTGTAGTATTATTATTAATGTACCCAAAGTTATTAATGTTTCTAAATGAATCCTGATTTATGAATGTTCTCCCGTTCTCATGAGTATTACAAGCCTCAATTGTTAGGGTTATGGCCTCTTGAAATGTTTGGTATCTTGCAGCGTTGATGATTCGCTGGAACTCCAAATTTATTCCTTTCTTAACGGTATTTAATGCCAAATTATCATTTATCTTCATGATGTATTCGGTCGCAGCCTCTCCTAAGTTCATTAGGTATACTTTGTTTAATTGGGAAATTATAGTTCCAATTCTATTTGCAAAATATTCTATGTGGAAATTGGCTTTTTTTTTGCTGCTAATTTGGATTGTAAATTAGGTGCTGTATTGCGGGTTTGGTCATTTTTTCCAAATTTGTTTTCGTATCACTGACCATATTTTTAAATTTCGAGATATATAAAATATTGAATATTTTGTCATTGTAAGGCCTAACTTAATTCTTTCATTTTTTGTCTGCTTGTGAATCATATAATCTTTTGGAGAGTGTGGCGCTCTCATTGTTCCGATTTGAGTTATTTTTGTTTTGTTAAGTTGGTACATCTGTTGTTGATATTCCCTCTAAAACTTAGCATAGCTTGACATTTGCAAAAGTTACGTAGCCAAGAGTACATCTATCTCTGTGTGTGTTGGCGATTTTTTACAATTTTAGAAACGAATTTAAATTGGCAACAACGAACTTGTATTAAATTTTGCGTAAAAAACGGATTTAATGGTGCGCGAACGTTTGAAATGTTGGAAAAGTGTTTCGGCAACGATTCTCTAAAGAAAACGATTTTCTAAAGAAAACGCCACGTGCAGTTCAAAAGTGGTCGTGAGTCAATCGAAGATGATGAAAGCAGTGTCAGACCATCGACATCGAGAACCGACGAAAACATTGATAAAAAAAAGAAATGTTGGTCAATAACCGCAAATTAACCATCAGAGAGATAGCGAAGGACTTGAACATTGCCTTGAACATATCCGTCCAAGATATTTTGGTTAATGATTTGGGTTTCCGACGTGTAGCAGCAAAGTTGGTGCCAAAAGACCTCAAGTTCATGCAAAAAAGAGACCGTGTTGACGTCGCAAAAGGCATGATTTGCGAGGCTGAATCCGATCCCACATTCATCAAAAGGATCATTACTGAAGACGAAACGTGGGTTTATGAGTACGACACACAATCCAGACATCAGGCAAGTGAATGGCGTTTACCAAATGAGCTGACACCAAAAAAATCACGTCGTTTTCAGTCAAAAAAAAGGCAATGCTCACGATTTTCATGGATTACAACGGTGTAGTGCATCATGAATTTTTGTCAGAAGGCTGGACAGTAAACAAAGAGTATTATTTGGGCGTTATGAGACGTTTGCGCGAAGCAATTCGCCGAAAGAGATCAGAATTGTGGGCAGAAAACTCGTGGATTTTGCACCATGATAACGCACCGTCGCACAGTTCCATCATTATTCGTAATTTTTTGACAAAAATACAACAAATATCATCCAACAAATTCGGATTCACCTGATTTGGCTTCCTGTGACTTCTTTCTGTCCAATCGAGTTAAAAAACCATTACGGGGAGCGCGTTTCAACAACCGAGAGGAAGTAATGAAAAAATCGAAGGAAGCACTGATGGACATACCGAAAACCGAATATAAAAAATGTTTCGAGGATTGGATCAAGCGCTGGCATAAGTGTGTTAAAGTCGATGGGGATTACTTTGAAGGGGACAATATAGATTTAGATGAATATACTTGTATTTTTAATTTTTCTGGTAACTTTTTGATCAAGGTGATAATTTCCATTTGATCTGTCGGCTCCTTATTATATTTTATAATATGATCCTTATTATTCTCAATTAAAATATTTGGTGCTCCTTTTATTAATGTTTATCCTAGCGTTCCATTTATTTAAATTATTTATCTTAATAGTGGGCTAATCTATATATATTCAAATCAGATAAGTTTTACGTTCCATATGTCTGATATGGAGGTACACTCGCATGTGTATTTTCTCTCTATATTATTTTTACTATTCTTCTTAGGATTTTCATCCATTTTATTTTTATTAATATCCTTCTTGAGCATTTTATCAATTTTATTTTGAGCTCCTTGTTTTTTGTTAGCTTTCATTCGATAGCCAACTACGTTAATATGCTTGGGAATGAGCTTTTTTAATTACGATATGTCTTTTAGTCGCGAAAGAGTGTCAGCATGAGTATTCTTTTTTGCCTTGTTTATAAATAATCTCGAAGTCGTTGTCCATTAAATCTAGATGAGTTCCACTTAGCTTCGATGAGGAATTTTGTAGCTAAATAAGTTTACTAGTAGGCGATGATTGGTTATAATTTGCAGCCGTCTGCTATATAGATATAGCCTAAAATGGTTTATACCTCAATGTCTATCCAGCAGCTCTTTTTCTATAATTAGCTTATTTGGCTCATATTTATTCAGTGTACTGCTAGCGTATGCTATTGTTATGTCTTTGCCAATTTTTTCCTGTGATAAAATAGCACCCAGGGTATAACACAAGGTATCTATAGTTATAACAAATTATTTGTCGAACTCGGAATATTGGAGTAAGGGTGGGCTTATTAATAGTTTACGTAGTGTATGGAATATCTCTGTGCAGTTAGATATCCACGCAAATATTATGTTCATGTTTGGATCCATTTTTATCCCATCTGCTGTGAATTACCCCATTCCTTTTTTAGAATACTACATTTTGCGGAGTTTAGTTTGAGGTTCTAGTTATGGTTACGTAAGTCTGAACCAAAGACTACTCGTATTATGTTATCAACATATTTATATATGTTGATGACATAATAGTCTTTGGTATGACTCATCCAAACCAGCTAATACTATTGCTGGCATTCATTGGAAACTATTTGTGGAGATTTTTAGATCAAAGGGTAACTTTTAAATTGGTAATGACCTCTGTTGGTGGAGAATGCGATTAGTGGGTTCGATATTTGGTGGAAGCAACTTGTCATGTTGAGAAAGGATAGTAATTTTGCACCTCGTAGTTTCTCTGGGACATCATCGAGGCGAGTTAATGGAAATTTATTATTAACTATTTTTTTTTTTTTGAGTTGTCTATATTCGACAACCAATCTCCATTTTTTTTCCTGTCCTTTTGGATAACCTAAGAGAGGTGATGGCTCGACTATATCATCTTGAAAAGATGAGTTTCATCTGGAAGGCGAATAACAATCAACGAATGCTTTTCCACCTGACTATTGATTTACTCTATCGGGGAATGAGGCAATCTATAGTTCTTAATGTGTACGGTATACGTTATATGTTGGGTATATAAAGCATTCGTTGATTGTAAGTCGCCTTCCAGATGAAACTCATATTGGTTTTTCAAACATAATTTCCTTCTGCCAATTTTTGTATTAGAATCTCCCAAAGTTAGCTATATTAGTACATCCATACTATTAAGATATTTTAAATTACCCATGTCAGAAGTATTTATTTCACGCTTGTGTACATTTTCATGGTTGCCCCCTATTGGTATATTTATTGTTTCGTCACCAATCTTTGGCGAATATTTTACTAAGCAATTTCTACCTATTATGCTATTTGTAATTATTGGCAGGTTATGATTGACTACATGGAACGCATGTTTCAATATTTTATCTTCATATTTTATTGTTAGGAACGCTAAGCCTTTTATATATAAATTTTGTTTGGTTATGCCCGTTATTGTATGTATTTTGTTTCAGTGTAAATAGATACATATGCACCTGCATCTTTTAAAAATTTAACATTATTATTATTATATTTAAGGGTAATATAGTAATTATATAATTATGGTTAATATTATATTTGCTTAAATTTCTAAGAATATGTTTAGATTTTCTTCGGAGCTTTATTCTATTATTGTTATTTGTTTAATTGATTATTGTTACTTTTTTTGTTGATTATTATAAAAGTTATACATCCTGTTTCTTATATTATTCTTATGAGTTATTATGATTATTATTATTACAATTGTTATAACTAGCATTGCTTCTATTATTATGATTAATTTATCTGTTTGTAGTATTATTATTAATGTACCCAAAGTTATTAATGTTTCTAAATGAATCCTGATTTATGAATGTTCTCCCGTTCTCATGAGTATTACAAGCCTCAATTGTTAGGGTTATGGCCTCTTGAAATGTTTGGTATCTTGCAGCATTGATGATTCGCTGGAACTCCAAATTTATTCCTTTCTTAACGGTATTTAATGCCAAATTATCATTTATCTTCATGATGTATTCTGTCGCAGCCTCTCCTAAGTTCATTAGGTATACTTTGTTTAATTGGGAAATTATAGTTCCAATTCTATTTGCAAAATATTCTATGTGGAAATTGCCTTTTTTTTTTGCTGCTAATTTGGATTGTAAATTAGGTGCATTATTGCGGGTTTGGGCATTTTTTTCCGATCTTCGGTTTTTAAGGAATCATGAACATTTTGCTGAGTGAGCATCATTATTGTCCCCTGAAAATTCTAAGGTTGCCATTTTCATCAGTTTTGGTGGTATAAATGAGAATTGGAACTTTGTCATTGTATTTTATTAAGATTATTATTTCATAGTATTTTTTTAAATTATTTTATTTTAGATTGAGGTCTTTTAATTGAATAACTTTTTTTTCCATTATATTTATATTAATTTTAGACAAATTATTATATCAATATTCGGTATTATATTGATATTAAATTAATAATAAATGTAAGAGTAACTGTGGACGAGTCTGACTTAGTGAAATAGGCCATCGCACTCGTGATGTCGTCTTCGATTTTCTGCCTCGTCTGAAGTACCTGGTGTCCAGCTAAATATTATCTTTAAACTATGGCAAATGTTATCTTAGGAATTCACATTTCTTAAATTGTGCGAATATAAATTATCCCGGATCACACTTATCTATATTCTACAATATATGGAAATTTATTATTTTGCAGCAATTATAATTCAGAACTCTGTAATCGTCTCACTTGAAATCAGAAACTTTAAGATAGAAGGAATATCTCCTTGAAGGTATTGTACTTCTATTTCAAGTGTATGCGTAGTAATAGGTTATTCATAATCGTCAACATATATGTTGACGGTTATTATTATAAATTTAATGCGCTAGCATCAACTAGTAATTATTAGTAAATTTGTATTTTTACTTTTGCTTATGCAAACAAACATGGGAGAATTATCCAGATATTATTGTATTTAGATGTACATTCATAGGTATTATTAAAAAATAATTTTTTTTGGTTAAAATTTCCATTTTAAATTGGTTTTAGCACATCCGGCTCGAAGGACCAACATATTTGAGCAAGACCGAGGTTGGACCATGGGTAATAATGCATGCCAAGCTTAACGTATCGCTTTTGCAAGCACTGCTTGTGCCGCTATTGTTACTGAAGAAAATGAAGAAGATGACAGCAATTGCTGCGGTGATGTAGTAGAATAAACTAAAATTATAATTTGGTAAAAAAAAGTAATTGATACCAAAACTTTTATAACAAATTTGCAAATGATATTTTAACCTCTTACTCTATTTTTTTTAAGCATATTATTTAATTTTATTTAATCTATTATTTTATGCTTAACTAAGCATTTTAAACGAAATATACTATTTTATTTTTACTAAACATATTATCTTATTTTTAACATATTATTTTATTTTAACACAAAAAATCAAAAAATAAATAAACTTTAAAAAAAAATGAATTTTATGATTAGACTATAATCAGAAAACTGTCACTGTAGACACTAATATTGTATAAATAAACCTAGTTTTCTTTAAACAAAATGGTAAAAGGAAAATAAAAACCGGTATTATTTTAGATAAGAAAAAATAATTTTAATTTTAAATGGAAAATAAAGAGGAAAAAAAAACTGGAAAAAAATTATTTTTTTAACATAAACTTAAAAAGAATACTGCGAGAAAGCGTGTTTTTGCAAAAAATCGAGAAAGGGAGATTAAAAATGTAATGAAGAATTATAACGAAACCAAATCTGAAAAGAGAAAAGCTGCTCGCGAATATGAAGCTTTTTGGCCTTTTTTCATCTTTAGCCATGCGACTAAAGATGAAAAAAGGCCAAAAAGCAAAAATTGCTGTTAAGATTGTATGGAGCGGGAAAAAAAGTAGAATATTTGACATAGGGGCCCCCCGGAGATCACGAAGTGATCGTAGGCGGGATAAGGGTTGGTGAACGAAGCGAGCAGGAGGCGAAGCCCCCTAGTATATAGATATATATATAAAATATGTTTTTCTCTTTTGATAATTTAAATGCATGTGAAGTAATTACCTAAAGAAAATATAACAAATATTTTCTTATTACGCTAATTACTTGAATGGTGTAGGTGAATTTTTCCACTTTTGGTAATTTTAATGTTAAATTTTATTTTTATTTAAATTTTTGTTTAATTTTTTCGCAATAGAATTAAACAAATAGAAAAAGACATATTTTGTACCTCTATTAGTTTTAGCACATTTTCTTATAACATTTAAGAGAAACATATAAGTATATTTGCTTTAATAAATTATATTTAAACATGAATTAAACTAGTTTTATTTCACTCCCTTAGCCGATCTTGAGTAATCATCACCTCTCATAATTGCAAGAGCTAAACATGAAAAGTAAGTCGGTGTCATACACATATACGTATAATGGCACTTTATACATATTGAGACTGTTCGCGACTTATCATACTAGATTAATCCCTAGGACTTCATGTCAGCAGTAAGCAATTTTTTTTAACTTCACCACCCAATCTCTCAATAACATTATTTTTTTTAAGTTTAAAATTTGAATTAATTGATTATGAACAGTTTTTAAAATAAAATTTTTGGATAAGTGGTCCAAAGTACAAATTCTTAGTAATAAGCAAATTTGAGCAATAGTATAAATTAGCTTGAAAGGTTGTGGGGAGTAAACATCCAATGAAGTTCCTCCTGCTAGCGTGTGTTTCTGTTAAGCCTCAGTATTTTAGTAAATCACGCGACCAGTGACGCTTAAGTCTTCGATGGGTATTTCTAGGGAAGGAAGTGGAGGATAGTTCTTGAACAAGAGGATTATTATGATTGAGGACACGGGAACGGAACTTTTTATAAAAAAGTTACGTCAAAAACAAATGGGACTTTAAGATCACGATGAATAACAGTATTGCGAACATAAAAGGGGACATCGACAATTGTACGGAGTATTTTTGATTAAAGGGATTGGATTCGGCGGGAATTAGAAGGCTTAGTAGATCCCCAGAGTTCTAGTCCGTATGTGCATATGGGTTTCAGTAAGGTATTGTATATCAGTACTTTGCTGTCTATAGTAAGTTTGGAACGTTTGTCTAGAAGTCGAAGTAGTTTTAGGTAACGTCTTTTTAGTCCTTGTCTTTTAAGTCTTGTATGTGGGTTCCATGTCAAGCGTTTGTCTTAGTACAGTCCTAGGTACCGAGCTTCGGTGTGTTGAGGTATGGCACTGCCATTAAGGTATATGGGAGGGCATGACTCACGACGGAGAGTGAAAGTTACCTGGGTAGATTTACGTTCATTGACTTTTATTCTCCATCTAGTAAACCAGTTCTGGAGGGTTTGGATTTGGATTTGGAGAGTTTCGAAAGCATGTTGGGGATTTTCGCTAGATGCAAGGCACGCCGTATCAACGGCGTATGTAGCAAAGAAGATATAAGGGCAAATTGGGATATCGGATGTGTAAATGTTGTAGAGGATGGGTCCAAGTATGCTACCCTGAGGAACCCCAGCCAATATCGGAGAGATATTGGACAGTTCGTTGGATTCATTTACTTGGAAGTGTCGGTTGGAAAGGAATGATCTTAGGACTAGGAAATAGGTGGAAGAAAGGAACCTCTTGAGTTTCCAGAGTAGACCCGGGTGCCAAACTCTATCAAAAGCTTGACTTATATCAAGAAACACACCGGGACAGTACTCTTTTCTTTCTAAAGAGGATGCAATGAAATCGATAAGTCGATGACACTGCTGGGTAGTGGAGTGTTCGGCGCGGAAACCAAATTGGTGATTAGGAATTAAATTTGAAGATTCGTGTAGAGGATGTAAGCGGCGAAGGAGGATTTTTTCAAAGATTTTTGAGAGTAGTGGATGGAGACTTATTGGCCTGTAGGAAGTGGGGCGGTTTATTGGTTTATTACGCTTAGGGATCATTTTAATGATGGCAAATTTCCAGAGGATTGGGAAATGTGTTGTTCTAAGGATGGAGTTATATATTGTGGCAAGGAAAGCTACTGCTCTTTTAAGGAGTTGTTGGAGTATATTGGATGTAATCAGATCATAGCCAGGAGCTTTATTTTTGGGAAGGAGCTTGATTAAATTGGCAACTTCGGAAGGAGTGATTGCCTTAGGGGGAAGACTCATGGGTAAAGGAATGGATAGTTCCGTCTCGATTGTAGTGCAATGAGTCCTGTCTAATATGTCCTCATGTGGAGTAAATGTTTGTACAAGGTGTTCAGCAATAGCGTTTGCTTTATGTTTGTCCGTTTTGGCCCAGGTTCCGTCAGTTTTTCGTAAAGGGTGCTTTGTTTTTCTATAAGATAGTATTTGTCTTGTAGCAGTCCACAAAGTTCTGTTTTTCGTTAGGGTTGAAGTGTAGTTTCTAAAACGTTCTGTATTGTATTTAGTGATTTCGTCATGTAGTTCTTTTTGCAGCTTGTTCAGTTTGGTTTTGTCGCTGGGCATTCTTGTATGTTGCCAATGAGCTCTTTTTCTGCAATAAGACGCCTAATTGTTAATGGTTGAACTGTCAGGTTTTGTGTAGGTTTCGAGTTTTTACTTTTTTGAGAAAAGGCTGTAGCGTTTTGTAATAAACATGTTAACTTGTGTACCGCGTCATCTAGTTCTTGTTCTGTTTTTAAGCTTTGTCGTAAGTCTAAATGCTCGTCAATATATTGTTTGAATAATTCCCAATCAATTAATAAGTCTCGGCGCATTGACTTTTGGAGTGGATTGGGAATCGAGGACAAGTAGAACAGGGCTATGATCGGAGTTAAGATCTAGGAGTGAATTAACATTAATGTTGGAGGAATTCACGGGACTAGTTATATAGTAATCTAGAATGTCAGGAAGCTTAGATCTGGAAGTTTGCCAGTAAGTGGGAGTCGGAGGAGAGATGACTTGGTAGGGAGAGGATGAAAGCACTTGGTTAAGAATAATCGCACGGGGATTGGAGACTCGACAGCCCCATTGTGGGTGCTTGGCGTTAAAGTCACCACCAGCAATGAATGAATTCCCAAGAGCTTGGAAAAATAACCTAAATTCAAGGGAGTTTATAGGTTTATTAGGAGGGCAATAGGTTGCGGCAATAGTTAAGGGGACAGGGGAGCAGTCAATTGATATTGCGGTGGATTGAAGAAAATTTTCTACAATATAGGAATGAAAAGAAAAGGAGAAAGAATTTCTAATGAGGATAGCAGTGCCACCGTGGGCAGTATTGTCAGGGTGGTCGGTCCTGAACGTTGTGTAGTCGCGTACGTAGAAGTTGGACCTGGACGTAAAGTGTGTTTCTGTAATGAGTACTACGTCTATTCGTTTGTCATGTAGTAATAAGTCAAGTTCTAGTCGTATGGAACTCAGTCCATTAGCATTCCAAAGGGGGATTATAAGGGAATTTGCAGTACAGGACGACATTTATTTCTGAACGGTGGGCGATACAGTTGACACAATGGACATCAACGCATTTACAAGAGGTGTTAGGATTTTATTTAATTCCTGTACAAGTGAGTTAGTTAATTGGGAGAACATTGAAGATATATCGTGGGACGAAAATGACGGAGGTGGAATATAGTTCTTACTATATTGTTGTTGTTGTTGTACTTTTGGCTGCTGATATTGCTGTCGGTTTGGTTCTTGTTGAATTTCGGAGACTCCTGACGGGATATTAGTATTCAAATTTTGTCCTTGTTGATGTTGCTGTTGTGGCTGCTGTAGTTCTTGATGTTGCTGCTGCTGCTGCTGCTGTGTCTGGTGTTGTTGTTGCTGTTGCTGTTGTTGTTGTTGTTGTTGTTGTTGTTGTTGTTGTTGTTGCTGTTGCTGTTGTTGTTGTTGTTGTTGTTGTTGTTGTTGTTGTTGTTGTTGTTGTTGTTGTTGTTGTTGTTGTTGTTGTTGTTGTTGTTGTTGTTGTTGTTGTTGTTGTTGTTGTTGTTGTTGTTGTTGTTGTTGTTGTTGTTGTTGTTGTTGTTGTTGTTGTTGTTGTTGTTGTTGTTGTTGTTGTTGTTGTTGTTGTTGTTGTTGTTGTTGTTGTTGTTGTTGTTGTTGTTGTTGTTGTTGTTGTTGTTGTTGTTGTTGTTGTTGTTGTTGTTGTTGTTGTTGTTGTTGTTGTTGTTGTTGTTGTTGTTGTTGTTGTTGTTGTTGTTGTTGTTGTTGTTGTTGTTGTTGTTGTTGTTGTTGTTGTTGTTGTTGTTGTTGTTGTTGTTGTTGTTGTTGTTGTTGTTGTTGTTGTTGTTGTTGTTGTTGTTGTTGTTGTTGTTGTTGTTGTTGTTGTTGTTGTTGTTGTTGTTGTTGTTGTTGTTGTTGTTGTTGTTGTTGTTGTTGTTGTTGTTGTTGTTGTTGTTGTTGTTGTTGTTGTTGTTGTTGTTGTTGTTGTTGTTGTTGTTGTTGTTGTTGTTGTTGTTGTTGTTGTTGTTGTTGTTGTTGTTGTTGTTGTTGTTGTTGTTGTTGTTGTTGTTGTTGTTGTTGTTGTTGTTGTTGTTGTTGTTGTTGTTGTTGTTGTTGTTGTTGTTGTTGTTGTTGTTGTTGTTGTTGTTGTTGTTGTTGTTGTTGTTGTTGTTGTTGTTGTTGTTGTTGTTGTTGTTGTTGTTGTTGTTGTTGTTGTTGTTGTTGTTGTTGTTGTTGTTGTTGTTGTTGTTGTTGTTGTTGTTGTTGTTGTTGTTGTTGTTGTTGTTGTTGTTGTTGTTGTTGTTGTTGTTGTTGTTGTTGTTGTTGTTGTTGTTGTTGTTGTTGTTGTTGTTGTTGTTGTTGTTGTTGTTGTTGTTGTTGTTGTTGTTGTTGTTGTTGTTGTTGTTGTTGTTGTTGTTGTTGTTGTTGTTGTTGTTGTTGTTGTTGTTGTTGTTGTTGTTGTTGTTGTTGTTGTTGTTGTTGTTGTTGTTGTTGTTGTTGTTGTTGTTGTTGTTGTTGTTGTTGTTGTTGTTGTTGTTGTTGTTGTTGTTGTTGTTGTTGTTGTTGTTGTTGTTGTTGTTGTTGTTGTTGTTGTTGTTGTTGTTGTTGTTGTTGTTGTTGTTGTTGTTGTTGTTGTTGTTGTTGTTGTTGTTGTTGTTGTTGTTGTTGTTGTTGTTGTTGTTGTTGTTGTTGTTGTTGTTGTTGTTGTTGTTGTTGTTGTTGTTGTTGTTGTTGTTGTTGTTGTTGTTGTTGTTGTTGTTGTTGTTGTTGTTGTTGTTGTTGTTGTTGTTGTTGTTGTTGTTGTTGTTGTTGTTGTTGTTGTTGTTGTTGTTGTTGTTGTTGTTGTTGTTGTTGTTGTTGTTGTTGTTGTTGTTGTTGTTGTTGTTGTTGTTGTTGTTGTTGTTGTTGTTGTTGTTGTTGTTGTTGTTGTTGTTGTTGTTGTTGTTGTTGTTGTTGTTGTTGTTGTTGTTGTTGTTGTTGTTGTTGTTGTTGTTGTTGTTGTTGTTGTTGTTGTTGTTGTTGTTGTTGTTGTTGTTGTTGTTGTTGTTGTTGTTGTTGTTGTTGTTGTTGTTGTTGTTGTTGTTGTTGTTGTTGTTGTTGTTGTTGTTGTTGTTGTTGTTGTTGTTGTTGTTGTTGTTGTTGTTGTTGTTGTTGTTGTTGTTGTTGTTGTTGTTGTTGTTGTTGTTGTTGTTGTTGTTGTTGTTGTTGTTGTTGTTGTTGTTGTTGTTGTTGTTGTTGTTGTTGTTGTTGTTGTTGTTGTTGTTGTTGTTGTTGTTGTTGTTGTTGTTGTTGTTGTTGTTGTTGTTGTTGTTGTTGTTGTTGTTGTTGTTGTTGTTGTTGTTGTTGTTGTTGTTGTTGTTGTTGTTGTTGTTGTTGTTGTTGTTGTTGTTGTTGTTGTTGTTGTTGTTGTTGTTGTTGTTGTTGTTGTTGTTGTTGTTGTTGTTGTTGTTGTTGTTGTTGTTGTTGTTGTTGTTGTTGTTGTTGTTGTTGTTGTTGTTGTTGTTGTTGTTGTTGTTGTTGTTGTTGTTGTTGTTGTTGTTGTTGTTGTTGTTGTTGTTGTTGTTGTTGTTGTTGTTGTTGTTGTTGTTGTTGTTGTTGTTGTTGTTGTTGTTGTTGTTGTTGTTGTTGTTGTTGTTGTTGTTGTTGTTGTTGTTGTTGTTGTTGTTGTTGTTGTTGTTGTTGTTGTTGTTGTTGTTGTTGTTGTTGTTGTTGTTGTTGTTGTTGTTGTTGTTGTTGTTGTTGTTGTTGTTGTTGTTGTTGTTGTTGTTGTTGTTGTTGTTGTTGTTGTTGTTGTTGTTGTTGTTGTTGTTGTTGTTGTTGTTGTTGTTGTTGTTGTTGTTGTTGTTGTTGTTGTTGTTGTTGTTGTTGTTGTTGTTGTTGTTGTTGTTGTTGTTGTTGTTGTTGTTGTTGTTGTTGTTGTTGTTGTTGTTGTTGTTGTTGTTGTTGTTGTTGTTGTTGTTGTTGTTGTTGTTGTTGTTGTTGTTGTTGTTGTTGTTGTTGTTGTTGTTGTTGTTGTTGTTGTTGTTGTTGTTGTTGTTGTTGTTGTTGTTGTTGTTGTTGTTGTTGTTGTTGTTGTTGTTGTTGTTGTTGTTGTTGTTGTTGTTGTTGTTGTTGTTGTTGTTGTTGTTGTTGTTGTTGTTGTTGTTGTTGTTGTTGTTGTTGTTGTTGTTGTTGTTGTTGTTGTTGTTGTTGTTGTTGTTGTTGTTGTTGTTGTTGTTGTTGTTGTTGTTGTTGTTGTTGTTGTTGTTGTTGTTGTTGTTGTTGTTGTTGTTGTTGTTGTTGTTGTTGTTGTTGTTGTTGTTGTTGTTGTTGTTGTTGTTGTTGTTGTTGTTGTTGTTGTTGTTGTTGTTGTTGTTGTTGTTGTTGTTGTTGTTGTTGTTGTTGTTGTTGTTGTTGTTGTTGTTGTTGTTGTTGTTGTTGTTGTTGTTGTTGTTGTTGTTGTTGTTGTTGTTGTTGTTGTTGTTGTTGTTGTTGTTGTTGTTGTTGTTGTTGTTGTTGTTGTTGTTGTTGTTGTTGTTGTTGTTGTTGTTGTTGTTGTTGTTGTTGTTGTTGTTGTTGTTGTTGTTGTTGTTGTTGTTGTTGTTGTTGTTGTTGTTGTTGTTGTTGTTGTTGTTGTTGTTGTTGTTGTTGTTGTTGTTGTTGTTGTTGTTGTTGTTGTTGTTGTTGTTGTTGTTGTTGTTGTTGTTGTTGTTGTTGTTGTTGTTGTTGTTGTTGTTGTTGTTGTTGTTGTTGTTGTTGTTGTTGTTGTTGTTGTTGTTGTTGTTGTTGTTGTTGTTGTTGTTGTTGTTGTTGTTGTTGTTGTTGTTGTTGTTGTTGTTGTTGTTGTTGTTGTTGTTGTTGTTGTTGTTGTTGTTGTTGTTGTTGTTGTTGTTGTTGTTGTTGTTGTTGTTGTTGTTGTTGTTGTTGTTGTTGTTGTTGTTGTTGTTGTTGTTGTTGTTGTTGTTGTTGTTGTTGTTGTTGTTGTTGTTGTTGTTGTTGTTGTTGTTGTTGTTGTTGTTGTTGTTGTTGTTGTTGTTGTTGTTGTTGTTGTTGTTGTTGTTGTTGTTGTTGTTGTTGTTGTTGTTGTTGTTGTTGTTGTTGTTGTTGTTGTTGTTGTTGTTGTTGTTGTTGTTGTTGTTGTTGTTGTTGTTGTTGTTGTTGTTGTTGTTGTTGTTGTTGTTGTTGTTGTTGTTGTTGTTGTTGTTGTTGTTGTTGTTGTTGTTGTTGTTGTTGTTGTTGTTGTTGTTGTTGTTGTTGTTGTTGTTGTTGTTGTTGTTGTTGTTGTTGTTGTTGTTGTTGTTGTTGTTGTTGTTGTTGTTGTTGTTGTTGTTGTTGTTGTTGTTGTTGTTGTTGTTGTTGTTGTTGTTGTTGTTGTTGTTGTTGTTGTTGTTGTTGTTGTTGTTGTTGTTGTTGTTGTTGTTGTTGTTGTTGTTGTTGTTGTTGTTGTTGTTGTTGTTGTTGTTGTTGTTGTTGTTGTTGTTGTTGTTGTTGTTGTTGTTGTTGTTGTTGTTGTTGTTGTTGTTGTTGTTGTTGTTGTTGTTGTTGTTGTTGTTGTTGTTGTTGTTGTTGTTGTTGTTGTTGTTGTTGTTGTTGTTGTTGTTGTTGTTGTTGTTGTTGTTGTTGTTGTTGTTGTTGTTGTTGTTGTTGTTGTTGTTGTTGTTGTTGTTGTTGTTGTTGTTGTTGTTGTTGTTGTTGTTGTTGTTGTTGTTGTTGTTGTTGTTGTTGTTGTTGTTGTTGTTGTTGTTGTTGTTGTTGTTGTTGTTGTTGTTGTTGTTGTTGTTGTTGTTGTTGTTGTTGTTGTTGTTGTTGTTGTTGTTGTTGTTGTTGTTGTTGTTGTTGTTGTTGTTGTTGTTGTTGTTGTTGTTGTTGTTGTTGTTGTTGTTGTTGTTGTTGTTGTTGTTGTTGTTGTTGTTGTTGTTGTTGTTGTTGTTGTTGTTGTTGTTGTTGTTGTTGTTGTTGTTGTTGTTGTTGTTGTTGTTGTTGTTGTTGTTGTTGTTGTTGTTGTTGTTGTTGTTGTTGTTGTTGTTGTTGTTGTTGTTGTTGTTGTTGTTGTTGTTGTTGTTGTTGTTGTTGTTGTTGTTGTTGTTGTTGTTGTTGTTGTTGTTGTTGTTGTTGTTGTTGTTGTTGTTGTTGTTGTTGTTGTTGTTGTTGTTGTTGTTGTTGTTGTTGTTGTTGTTGTTGTTGTTGTTGTTGTTGTTGTTGTTGTTGTTGTTGTTGTTGTTGTTGTTGTTGTTGTTGTTGTTGTTGTTGTTGTTGTTGTTGTTGTTGTTGTTGTTGTTGTTGTTGTTGTTGTTGTTGTTGTTGTTGTTGTTGTTGTTGTTGTTGTTGTTGTTGTTGTTGTTGTTGTTGTTGTTGTTGTTGTTGTTGTTGTTGTTGTTGTTGTTGTTGTTGTTGTTGTTGTTGTTGTTGTTGTTG